>JAZHYW010007312.1:0-55331 GCA_037355805.1 Ixodes ricinus | reverse complement strand
AAAATCACTCGAAGTTCTATCGATATTCGAACACATCCGGGAATCCGAGCACCGGTACGGCGATACGGCTAATGCTGTCTCACAGATGTTAATATCCAGATGATCCAGAGCGATCTTGCGCGAAACAGGGTAAAAAGTCTCGTTCCTTCATATTTCCGCATTATACCCTGCGTCAGCGAGCACGAGGAAGCCCAAAATCGTCGGAAAGCAGCGGCACAACACGGCTACCGCGCACCGAACAAATTTGCATCCGCCAGCTCTGGGCGCTGCCATCTTACCGGGGACGTCACGGCTCTTGCAGGTAAGGTTACGAGTGGTCACTTTTGAGAACGAACAACGTGGAGGCAACCGGTAGAGGGGGAGGGGGGTGCCACTTCAGAACTTGCAGTTTATGACAAAGGCGTTCACGCTCTTGCAACCGAGTACGACCGAGAGGGACCAGACCGGTTTTAATCCTCTTGCGACGTCTTAGGACCGGATGCGATGCTGCGGAGCTGGTCCTAAGATGTCGCAAGAGGATTAATAACCGGTCTTGTCTCTCTCGGTCGTACTCGGTTGCAAGAGCGTGAGCGGGCCTTTAAGCGCGATCCAAACCAACTCGTTTTTGTGCACGCGAAAGTCGTGCGCTTCCCGGAAATTGCGTACTTCGTGACGTTTCTGCCGTTTCCGGTGCGCTTTCTGAGTCAGAAGCGTGCGCCTTGTTTAGGACGGTGCGCTTTCGGGCGAGCGGAAAGCATCTGGCGCCCGACGGCGAAGAAACGCAGAGCCCGGAATTGGTGCCTTCCGCCGATTGGCCGGGAGAGAATATGGCAGAGGAGCGCCCTATACGTCACAGCGCGTTTTTTGTGTGCATTCAGAAAAATTTTAAATCATCCAACCTATGCGCGCTCGGAAGGCGCAAGCGAATCAGCGCCACGTCACGAAATACGCAATTTCCGGGAAGCGCGCGACTTTCGCGCACAAAACGCGTGCCTCATTGGGCGGGACGAACTTCTCCGGTCGGGGTGAAAGAGCGGGAGTTTCAAATGTGGAGAGGTTGTGACTCCGACTAAATTACGTCTTGTGGCGTAAATATCGCTAAATAAATTATTTTTTCGCGGAAAATTTGTTTTGTGACATGTTTGTCCTAAATACGTTGTTTAAAAACACATTTTTTTTTCTTTGCAGTTACCTTTTGAGATTACCGAGAGAGCTACGTCATGCATAAACCATCCTCTTTTTCTTAAATCATCTTGACCGAGGTTGCCGAAACCATTCGGCTACCGGCAACGACCATGAACTTAGTTTTCTCAGCTGACCCCCGGAGCCGGACGTCGTCGATATGCCGGTGCACTGCTTCCAGGCCCGCCTACGACGATACGTCGTCGGTATACACCGGAAATTAGGTGCCTCTTAGCAGTTGGTGAGACAGGCCCGCCTTGAAGATAGGTGAACAGGAGCGGAGGAGCGGCTAGAGAATCTACCCTCGCGGTGCGGGAGTAGGTTATGCCGTAGGGCACGTGCGGTTCTCTAGCAGCTCCTCCGCTCCTGTTCACCATCTTCATGGCGGGCCTGTCTCACTAACTGCTATGAGGCACCTCCTCTCCGGTGTATCTCCGGTAGGTTAGACAAGAGAAGGTAGGTATTGGCGGATCAAATTGTCGCCTGTTTCGTGCCCTCCAACAACGACGCGTACCTTCCAACAACGAGGACCATCCGAAACAAACAAGCCACTAAATTAACGATATCAGGGGATCAGCAAATACAGTATAAGTTAACCTTCCCAACTTAGAGCTTCTTAAGTTCGACGGTCGGTCACAAGATTGGCAACCATTTTGGGTGCAATTTCAACAAGCTGTCCATAACAATAAAACAATAACATCGTGTGATAGGTTCAGCTACTTGAGAACTTCATCAACGGGAGAAGCCATATCAGCCATTGTCGGACTTCCATCGACATCTACGCGCTACAAGGAGGCAGTTGACATCCTTACTGGAAGATTTGGCAGCGAGAAACGGCTAATTCAAGATCATATGTAGAAACTGCTTTGCACAAAATGAACGTGGACATCTAAGTTTCTACGATAGCGTGCAAGCTCATGTAAGTGGGCTGAAGACTCTTGGGGTGAGTAAAGACTCCTGTTGTTATATGCTGCATCTTCTCCTAACGAGCATTCCTCTACCGGTATATAATTCTGCCTTATAGCAGACATATGATTCCACAAAAATGTAACGTCGACCAAGAACAAGATAACCAAGGAGCGCATGCACGCCATTCCCCGGGAGAAAAGCCAACGGCCTTAACGTCTTTACTCCTGATTTCCGAAGTTAAGCTCGAAAGCCGATAAAGAAACGTTCAACAATGCGAGACAAGATTTTCATGTGGTAAGAATTTCGAACACAAAGACTGAAAATAGTAGGTATCCCGCTGCAGAGAGTCGGACCAAATCTGTCAACATGAGCTACAGCATATGGATAGAAGAACGCCCTGCGTCGTTTGTAACTCTAAAGAACACAAGACAGAAGTGTGCACCTCAAACATTACTTTAAATACAAGGAGCATCCTCCAGAAAAATGGCAGATGCTTTCGATGCACTCTTGCGAATTACATGTCCAAGAGCTGCAGAAGAAGAATTATATGTGAAGGTTGTGGAGGCCGCCATGCTCTGTAACGTGCGGCCCTGCCTTCAGAAACACCGATCAAGGGAAAGTGGTCCGAACGTCTCCAGTACAGCTAAAATTCAACGATTGACGCTCCCAACAATATCGTGCTGTTGCAAACAGCCGAAGGATGGGCGTCTGGGATTGAGAACAATATGATTTCTAGTGTTCTGTTTGGTAGTGCTAGTCAGCAAGCGGTTATAACCGAAGACTTACCCCGTAAACTTGAGTGTAAGGTAGTGGGCAACGAACGACCATCGGTAGGATACTTCGGTGGCCACAATTAAGAACAAACGTTTCAAAGCGTCGTCATTACACAACAAAGCAAGCAGGATGGGCAAAACTACCACATTGAGGCCCTGGAAACTGGAATTATCTGTCATCAACAATTGCTCCAACCAAACGAAGAAGTAGCGAAGAACTGCATCGACTGAATTCTACAATCGCAGATACCACTAACAAGGAAGGACATTCTCAGCGACATTGCGAACGCCATTAAGGTGCTGGAACTCAACGACAATATGATCGCCATCAATACATCATTTGGATGAACTGTGCAAGGCCCAATGGCGCTAAGTGCTACCTTAGTGCAGTGTTCGGAAACAGTCCATAGAGTAATATAGTAAACGTAAAGAGTGGACACTTGGAGCCCTATGCGGTCGAGAGAAGTGCTCCTTTGTGTGATATTGTAGTGTGCAGACTACATAAGTATTTAATACATATATACATCTAAAAAGCTCTAAGCGGCCAAGTGGCGCAGCCGGTACGAACGTCGTTCCGAAGCTGTCTCGAGCTGCTCGTCTATTCATTCTCTTCTTGAGCCGGCTTGAACAGCCGGCGCAAATAGAGGAAGTGTCTTATCTTGGGCTTTGATGTCCCCCTACCCTTCCTCCCCTAGCTTGGAGCTTGGAGGCGGTGTGGCCAAGCGTTTTCTTTTTAACACTAAAACAACAGTGTCACGCATAGCTTTTTTGGGGAACCCTTCCTTGAGGCCTGATGAGAAGGAGGTGGGAAAGGTGGTATTGTGGCTGAGTCCAGGTGGACGGGCTTGGCTCGGTCCATAACTACATCTCGTTCTTGGTTCTTAACAAGGATTGGGGAGGAGATCGAACAGTCATGCCTCTGGCGGCATGCTTCTGCTGTGTGGGCGACAAACCAAATGGTCTTGTTGAAAAGTAATCCCTGGAGAAGGGAACTTATTTTCATCGTTCTTGTCCAGCTCGCTTGCCCCCTTGCATTTAATTGCATTATAATTCAAATAGATCTTGTTTGTTGTTGATCAGAGAATTCGAAGATGACGTTTCGAAGGCAGCTCCTCGTGCGTCCAAACCACTGGTCAAAGCGAAGCGCTCGTGCCCAGACCGTGCTAGGTGAGGTTTAATTTCTTTGTTTTGCTGTGTTACTAATCACCGGGCTGTGTGGACAACAAGCACAATGAAGCACTTCGTATAGTTCGATCTCCTGCCCAATAGTGTTGTGTTTCGTTTCAGTTCCGATATTTTAGCAAGCCGTTCTGTAAGCCAAAGAAAGGCAAGCGAATCCAAGCGAATCAATTTCGGGAACATGAATAAAGACGGTTGTCAGTTTACATAACCGGCTTCTTCTTTCTGGTTCAAAACACCAGACACAACAAATTGGCGACGAGCGATGCGTCCAACATGACAAGGTAACCCAGTGCCTCCTCATCGGATAGCCGAACGAGCAAGGAAGGTCAGTTCACCGGCTCCCGACGCTCAGAAAATTTTAAGCAGCGTGGGCTCAAAAGCAAGATGGCGTCTGCTCCGCCTTTGCCGGTTTTCTAGCCCTTCGATGTCAGCTCGTCTCTAGCAACGCTCGGAGAACGGTGGCGACGTTGGATCGACAGATTCGGGAATCTGTTGACGGCGCTCAAGGTCAAGAATGCAAAGCAAAAGGAGGCTCTGTTGCTCCATTACATCGGTGAGGAAAACTACGACGTGTACGTGTCACTCGCACAGTTGATGGCAACCCCACCTAGCGTAACCACGGCAGTTACCACTACGGGACAGACCGGTCAAAGCGAAGCGGGAAGCACTTCTGGATCACCAGATGACTACGAAAAAGCAAAACAGCTGCTCCAGGACCACTTCACGCCGAGGGTTAACCGAGACTACGAAATCTTCAACTTCCAAAAACGACCCAATAAGATGGTGACACCATCGATGCCTTCTACACCCGCCTCCGTGCGATGGCAAGGCACTGTTCTTTTGCGGACACTGACGCAGAGATAAAATCGCAAATCATGCTCGGTACGACATCCACGAAACTACGACGTTTCGCGCTCCAGACCGACGAGACGCTCGAGATGATTCTAACACAAGGACGGATGTATGAAGTCACCTCGCGACAGCTGAAAGAAAGCTGAAAGAAGAGCCGTAGTCTGACGGATCAGGAGCGCAACTACTCACAGATCGAAAAAGAGACCCTGGCTGTCGCGTGGGCAATCGAACACTCCAATGTGTATCTGTATGGGACTCAGTTCAACCTTCACACTGATCACAATCCCCTGATAAGCATTCTGACCAACCCATCTGCGCGGCCATGTGCAAGAATAAAGCGTCTCTGCCTGAGGATTCAGCTCTACAACTTTGCAGTACATCACCAAAAGGACACAAAGTAATCCATCTGACTACATGGCACGCCATCCACTGAAGTTCACTCGGAACGGTTACAGGACAGAAAAGGTTCCTGATGAGTATCTTCTGTTCCTTTCACAGGCAGCGATACCAAAGGCGATGACGACAAAAAAAAACTACAACTGAAAGAAAGTGTTTCAAGTGAGGCGCCAAAACAACGAGGACACGAGGAGAGAAGCAGACAGGACGAGGCGCACTTTCAACTGAACTTTATTTTAGAAAAACACAGAAACGAAGCTATGCCAAATGTGCACGTGCGCATGGGTAAGAAAAAGAAAAAGGAAAAAGACAGAACGAAGCTTAGCGCGTTTTCCTACGTGACTCGTTCATTTTGAAGGAACGTATACTCCCTATCAGATAGAGATAAAGATGGGGCGCTGACACATACATCGGTGCCACGAGCTCTTATGGTGAAGGCCTCCAAGATTTCGCGAGCGATTTTTGTTGCGCCGCTTCCAACAATTCTTGTTTCGTCAAACTTTGGGTCACACTCGCATCGATCGCAGTGTACTGCCAAGTGGCCAGGCGGGGATTGCCTGGTTGACGCAGAGTGCTCCCTGATTCTATCATTGATGCACCTCCCCGTCTGGCCAACATACACTCTCCCGCAGGACAGGGGTATCTCATAGACGACCTCAGTGACGCAATCGCGGTACCGCGTCACGTGTTTCTTTTTGCGATCCCTTACAGGACAGAAAAGGTTCCTGATGAGTATCTTCTGTTCCTATCACAGGCAGCGATACCAAAGGCGATGACGACACCCATGCTCGAGGACTGACCAAAGCAAGACCGCTCACCACGAAGTAGGACACAATGTTCCGCGGCAAGCCATTCCGGCAAACGAGACTTGTCATCACGTTCTGTAATAATCGGGATGCCGTATTGTCCACCTGAAAACGCCTGCCCTCGATCATTCGGATGTGAAGTTATAAACATCCTCTAAATCGGAGTGAAATTCCGTGGCGCTCGACTAGAATGCCTCGAACGACACAAAAAAGGAACGATTCGGGAATTCTAGTTTGGGAAAAGATTGGTGTCGATTGTCACGACTGTTTGTGGAAAGTCGCCAACGGCAAATGGAGAAAGGCGGAAGCTTTAATCAAGAAATAAAGTAATCGTATCCACTTTCCCTGTGTTTGTCGGCGCGTTTTACGCCCAAAGAGCAAAACACGAAAACTGCGTCGCCAGACTCTGTTTGTCTGTGTCTTTTGAAGTGTTTTGTTGACAACTCCAGTCCCACTAGGAAACAAGTTTCCTTGTCCCCGTGTTCTACGTCGTGTCCGCCAGGCGGGACGGCGGACTCCGACAAACAGCCACCTGTCGGTGTCGTCTCTCACTTGTTGTCATGTGTCGCTGTCGTTTGTTGCTGTTTGTCGCTTTAGTGGGACGCGGCTATAACTACCCATGCGAGGAAAGTGCCGGTAGCCCTTTCCCCTTCTCTCTTTCACCCTCTTTCAGTAAAACAGTGTATAGGGATGCGCCCGGGTGGTGTGCGCACTAGTACGCAGGTAACACTGCCGTCGGCACCCCTGCAGCGCATTTCGTACTTACATCTACTCTCGGAGACGAGGTAGACTACTGTTTTTTTAGTATTATTTATTCTTATAACTGACAAAGTCCTTGTAAATTTCAGCTGCAGGTTGTTGAATTGTCAGGTTGAGACGTAATAACCAGAAGTCAATTGCACATTGTAATCTTTCACTAACAGCTTGCTTTCAACAGCAAGCTTTTAGTTGTACAAATAAGAGTTTTAAATTTTTCCGGAAACAGCTGCATGCACAAGGATAGTGACTGCCATCTATGCTCGATCTGGCAGCATCATTGTTCATGAGTGGTGATTCCAGTGATTTTACAGGCTGTTTTGTCAAAGCCAAGCAAGGCCTCCCTTCTAATATTTTCCTAGCTGGCAACATTTCATGCTACAAAGCATTGGTTTTTAGCTTTCTTGGGTACAGCACCAGTACTGTGTAAAAAGCAGCCAATGATAAATCGAGGCATGTGGTCACAGTACCATTTCAATCTCCATAGACGTAGCTGTAGGTGCACGTCCTCAAAGATTTCTGCACCTAAATGCGGTCCTTTCCATGCAGTCAACATTGTCTGTGGAAAGCTGGGCAAGGGACCACCTCCAGTGCCTGGTAACCAAAGCCCCCTAGCCTGGAAGAAGAGGGTTCCGACTCGGAGAGTGATTCCGAGGACGACATCTCCGAGGATGACAGACAAGATCCGACGTACTCTCCAGACGAGGGCGACACTGACAGCTCGGGAGAGGATTCTGCTGATGAGTATGTCCTGGTAGTATATTGTCTTAGTGACTATTATAGGCTGCATTAAGTTTACATCAGTTTCTGTGCTTTTTCAAAGGAAAACTATCTGTTACATTACAGTTACGCACTTGTTCCATTTAGAATTCTGAATATTTTTTTGTGAAAAACTGGATCAGCTTCATCTATGACTGATCTGTCTACTGAGCCTTGTGACACAAGTAAGAGAGACTTGCTATGTAAGCACTTAGTAACAGGCTTCAATTTACACGTAGACACAGGCAACGTAACGTGTAGTTGCTGGGTGGTGCTGAACTATTGTCAAGCCTTGTTACTAGGGGTGTGCAAATACTCAAATATCCCGGATCCAAATCGAATAGTAAGCCGTTGAATAATTCTATTCATGAAGTGAATTTCTACTGTTCGGTTACTCGAATATTACACATATTGCGCAAAAGACGCATGGCCAGCACAGATCCAGTGAAAGATGTGTCCTCTACCTCCATTTCTAGTGATTCCAGACATGCAAAATACATTTTGGTTCTACCGTTCTACAACAATATAGCACACAGAGTATAATTAAATAAAGAAGATTTCGAATGCGTCAGCCCTGAAAGTACCCAGATTTACTCGTAATGGGAACACACCCAAATCGCGAGTCAACAAAACACCTCTTTGTATGCGCCACCCTTGTACATGAATTGAGGGGAGATTATAGTATACTGCGACTCCATCATACCACATTTCTTTCACAAGCAAGAGCCTTTCTGTTTCAATTCGAAACATTGTTGTAATGTACCGTACTTACTCGAATAATAGCCGCACTGTTTATGAATAAAACCTGAGGGTTCGCTTTTCCGCGGAGCACGCAGATTGCCAATCACCGCGATCGACAGCATGATTACAGTCTGTTTACAGGACAGAGATAACATCTTCGTGCGAAGATACCATCTGTGAAGAATGCATTTGTATGGACCAATCGTGTTCTCGATCTGGTTATTCGCTATGTTATTTATGTGCAACGCAATGATTGGCTGTATACTTGTTTTGTGGGAAAGTAGATGCAAGCAAAATAGTGCGGCTATTACTCGAGGAATTGCGGTACACACATTGGTGAAGTGTGCTTTGAAGCCTACACAGTTAGGAAAGAATGTGAAAGGCGGTTTTGCACGACCTGCAACATCACTACGGGCCGATGGTCAATGTAATTCACAGGTGATGTAGCAGCAGGTGCCTTTTTCTACTTTTTTCTTGACTTGATTAGATATTCAATTAGATAACTACTGTTCCGTATTAGCACACCCCTACATTACTACAAAGTGACGTGCACAAATCAACCTACATAAGACCTAGGAATTAAAGTATTCCACTAAATTCGTGCTGCAATTTGTGATGGAGCACAATTGTCATAAAGCTTACCATATTTTAGTTTTTTTACATTTTTTGGGAGAAAATGATTGCTGATTACCTCAAAACATCACTTCCTTGTAGGGTTAAACATTGCGTCCTTGTGGGCTGTATTGCAGGTCAGATGAACTCAACATTACCGGGGAGGCCGCAGATCCCGTTGCGGAGCCCAAGTTTATCGTGACGCTGTCCCGACTGCTGCAGCTGCTCGCAGTCTGCTTTCAGTGCCTTTGTCCAACCACAGCCAAGATAAGTCGACAGGGCCCCCTTCTTCGGGCTGTGCTCACTTGTGCCCAAGGTCACAAGTTCATTTGGGAGAGCCAGCCCAGATTAAGGAGCAGGCCAATGCTGACCCTCCTGCTCTGTGGGGCCATCACCTTCTCGGGCGCAAGTCCAACGTGTGTTTTGCGCCTCCTGAGCTTGATTGGAATCGCCACTGTTCAAAAGTCACAGTACTTCAAGATCCAAAGCACCTTCCTGTTCCCTGCAGCATTGAAAGTAAGAACTGTGCTATAGTGCTCCAATTGTTACCTGGTAGTAACACCGTAACATGAATACTCCATATTCTGCAGGTCTGGAAAGCAGAGCAGGCGCAGCTTGTTCAGGGGCTACAGGGAAAGACGTTGTGCCTGGCTGGGGACGGACGGGCTGACTCCCTGGCTATTCCGCGAAGTATGGAACATACACCCTGATGGAAATGAATGCCAAGCGCATAGTCTATTTTGAGCTGGTCCAGGTAGGGCATAGGTGTTTTTTTAATCTTTCAGGTTATCACGTGTATCTTGTTGCAGCTGCCTCCCGAATTAATTTAACTGTTGCTTTCAGAGCCACTAAAGCTTGCTCTCTCGTTTTGTTCCTCTCTTTCTTTCTCATTAGCGGTCAGACATTGAGACAAATCTTTGCATCAATTCTTGCATTATAACGCTCAGCCCATTCGGCTGTTTACATTGTACTCAAATTAATTTATGCTGCAAGCTCGGCAGGCACTTTTTTACCTTAGCTTCAGTGTGTGTATGCTCTTGATGTTTCAAAGGGGACTTACGTTTCCTCTGCAGAACTGGTGCTTTGAATTTGTTTGCAAACTCAAAGGACGTACGTATTCAGTACATATTAGAAACTGGAAATGTTACCTAAGCATTGATATAATAAATATTTAAAAACGACTCACTTTTAAAAGATAAAAAGTAGTAAAGATTGATGAATATATATCTGCATTCATGTATGGTAGTTGGATAGATGGAAGCTGCATGCAGTGAATTCAAAAACCAAATATATAGTTGAGGAAATCATAATTTGTGGACATAAAAGATCATGATAGTTTGACACTTCTTTTTTGAGATATCCATAAAGCTGACCCACTTTAAATTACCCACATATTAACAATGCCCATCTAAAGGAGGCTAGAAGCAAAATAAGCTTTATTCATTTAAAGTAAGCATTCAAAACACGTAATCTTCGTAGGTATCATAGTCGTCATTGAAACATTTGATTTGCATTTCAGTCCACTGAAGTGAAGTCGAGCTCCCACATGGAGAAGGAAGGCCTGAGGCGCAGCTTAGACAATATGCTCAACCAGGGACTGATCGTTGGAACGCTGGTGACGGACCGCCACATAGGAGTCAAGGCTATGATGAACACGGACTACCCCGACACCAAGCACCGCTTCGACGCATGGCATCTTGCAAAAGGCAAGGCAATACTGGAAGTGATTTTTGAAACAAAGGGAAGGCAGATACCATGACTAGCTAGGCATTATTGGTTCAGGCACGACTGAAATTACTAGTAGCAACAAGATTAAATGTTTCCTGGCAGGCTGGCACAATAGATATAGACAGAGCTGCACAGTACTCTTCGTCAACAATACTTTGTGACTAAGTTGAACAAAAAGCTACACCAACTATCTTCTTTTCAAGCTTTGCACAGCATTTCAGTCCAGGCATGCACAAATTTGTTAAATATTTCTGACAGCCCCACAGCATAGGGCCTGGTGAGCACATGCAGTTTTGCACCAACGCTTCTCATTTAGTGTAGTTAGGCCAATTCACGAAAAAATTAAAGCAAAATTTTCGCAGAGTCTAATGCCGTCCACGCCTGTCTTCTCGCTTCGATATCGCTCTCCCTAATCTGTCCTTGCCCTCTTAAATTGCCGTACCTCTGAACTGGAAGCCGCATAAACATGTGTCTTTTCCAGGTGTCATAAGCAAGGTGACTGCAGCAGGCAAGGGAAGAAATAAGATTCTCCTTTCCTGGGTGAAGTCGATTCGGTCGCATGTGTATTGGTGTGCACAGACAAGTGGGGCACAATGGGGACTTGATTCTTGCAAAATGGTGCTCCCTGATGCGGCACGCGGCCAACATTCATCTGCACCAAACTCCCTCTACCCTGCCTGCTCTCATGGGGACATTAGTGACCGGTGGTAGCTGCAGGAAGGCAAGTTCAGCAAACACTTTTACAACACCTTCAAATTTACGATTGCTTTGCTGAGCTCCCATAGAGGCTTGTCGACTACCCTTGCTTCTTTGCTTGCTTCATCAATCGCATTACAACTTGGGTCAATCCACCTCATCACCTTTGGAAGCATTGAATAGTGTCTCATCGTCAAAATAACAGCAAAATGCATTGCCCAATTAACCTTTGAGGTAGCTTAAATAAATTAATAAGAAAAGATGAGCAACAAATCGAAAAAGTGATGGATGACAAGTTTATGCCATGCCACCCCAAAACACTAAATGTGCGCCTTCAAAGAAACATGCACAGTCCTCTTGGAAAGTCGAAATCTTCACTGGCATACACTGATCTTGAAGACGGTAGTGGAAAATGCGACGCGCTCTCCCTGAAGATATAAAAGCGGTTCCGCTGAATGGCGCTAACATATAGACCCCTGGAGCGGCAGCGTAACAGGATTGGGCACTCACTTTTCGCTCGTAGCTGTTTCTTTGCCTGGTTTGCCCACTCCATATTTTCACCCCATTTGCTCTTGATGTTAGGTGGGCTATCTCTCGGGGATTTTTCGGTACTCACCTATGACTGCGGAAACAAATACCGCTCCGCTCAATGTTTTAGGTATATCTGTTTTTTTAGAGATCAACTCGGGAGCAGTGAATTGTTAAAAATAGAAGAAAAACGGCAGCAGTGCATTTCCTATGGCGTATACTGGTAGTTTTCCATCTGCACGGTTGTTTCCGACCCTTCTTCCAAGTTGCCTACTAAATGCAAAAACGCCAAGAACGACTGGATAGACTGGCGACGATCAAAATAATTAACAAATGAAAACAAAACGTTTTTGCGTTTAGTAGGCCACCTGGGAGAGCAGGTCGCAAACCCGTGTGCATACGGAAAGGAACCTGTATAGGGCATACGAAATGCACTGCTTTCAGTTGTGTTCTATTAGTACTACTCCCGAGTTGTCCGAAAAGAATAGTCATAGAACTTTGGGCGAAATAGACATTGGTTTTGTTCAGGTGTGTACATTTGAGATTTACTTTTGGTAGGCATTTCAAATGGGAAAGTTTTTATTGCCGCACCCTGTATAATCTTTCCTGCAGATTTGCAGCCCTATTTCCCCCTAGTCTGACCCAAGCGTGGTGCAATAACTTATATATAGTTTGGACTTGACTTCAACAACTACTTTTTCAAATAGATAGCATAATTTTTTGCAATTTTTCTTTTTGTTAGGGACGGAACCATACGTGGCGCTCCACAAAATTGTGATGGCCCGCCACTTGTTGAAGGACATTCCAAGACTCTCTGGCGGCAGCCAGACTTATAAGCTTGAAGCTTTTCATAGCCTCCTTATCCACTTTACACCAAAGTCCTCCCATTTTGGCTATGAAGGTATGGTTGCACGGTAAGTGTTACTGCTACTATAACTGGTTTAATGTTTTAGAGTGCAGATCTTAGGCACCCGTTCCCGAATTTCGTGGCGTCGGCATAACCGGAGGAGATGAGGGTGCAAAGGGCGAGAGTATGGAAGAGAAAGGCTACGTAACCACGTTATAATTTAACTTTATGTGATCACGTAACTATGTAAGGTCGCAAAACCTGAGGTGATTACATGATCCGTAACCTTGCGTATTCACGTAAAATAATGTAACAATAACTTTATGCGATTATGCAATTATGTTAAACGATCACGTAACCTTGCGTGGTTCTTCACGTTACATAAAGGAGCCGTTTGCGATAATGTACCTCTACATAACCACGTTTTGTTACGCGATCATGTGACCTTACGTGATCTTGAGGTCACGTGATTACTTATTTTAATTAACTGGTGTGTAATTATGCAACATTTATAGGTGTAACAAAAGATATAGAATCAAATTCTTTACCACATATCGCAAAATCAGAAAAGATGCTGCGCGCTAATTTTGCATTACAGAAAATCATAAACATATCATTTTTTATACCTCAATATTTTGTAGGTCCTGCATGGCAATCCTACATTACAATGCCAATGCTGACCAAAAACAAGCACGAACCCGTGAAGGGAAGCTCTGATTCAGCCTGAGGTTCCCCAAGTCAAGGAAGGGGCTGGGCCCTCAGTCCTGTAATTGAAGCACCCTCTTACGGTAGCAGAAAATGTTCACTACAATGCTGTGACAACATGAATTTATTTCGTGAACATGGGTTTCTTTCTAGGCTACGCGAAAACACTTCTCGAGTGCAGCTTGGCATTAGCTGAACAGTCCACGGATGTGGCCGTGGAGGGTCGTCCTCGTCGGGAATCCTTGTGCAGCGGAGCCCAAAGACCAGAGAAAGAAGCTGCTATCAGGGCCCACGTTTCAAGGTTCCTGCACTAGGAATACTGGAAACCCGTGTAAGTCTCCGAAGGGAAGTGTTTCCTAATCATGGCCATCACACAGCAGGGAAGTCTCACCCGGTTGAACCTCCCAAGCATTCTCCATATCCACCATACAAATTTCCTGTAGGCGACGAACCTGTATGTCGTGTATTGTGGAAAAAGAGCCGAGATATGAGCAGGGATGCATGCATAGCGAGGTAAAAAAAATGAAAGCCACTATTAGGTTTAGGATCTAGCTGAGTGGTTAGGGGAATCCAGACACTAACAGTCAAGTAACTTTAGATGAACCGTTAACTTCTCTCAGTTCTCAGCATTTTACCTGTTTCGGTCTCCATACGCCTGCTCAAGGTAGGAAGGTGTGTACATGTTGATTTCATGGTAGGCTATCTCCAGTAGCTCTATATTGAGACATACGAGGTGAAAGAAATGATGCTCTGTAATGCAGGTTGTTGGACTGACTTTCACCGCTGCAGCCACGCCGCGACAACAAAGTCTATCGGCCCCTTCATTGCAGTTCGCACAAGTGCCCCTGCAACCGATCAAGAAAGAGGACGTTCAGATGGTTTTCAAAGTTTTGTATAAAATGCAGGCTATGCTGATATGTTGTAAATAAATCTCACCACTCTCCCTCTAGGTTTTCTGTTTCCTGAGTCAATTCACTCTCCATGCAAAGCACTTTGGAAGGCGGCATGGGTCGTATGCGTAAGGATCGACACACGATGTAAACTCTTCGCTATAGTCGCTGGAAGATGACATGGCTTCTAAAAAAATACAAGCCCAATGTGTTTGAAAATGTGTCAGCATCTCCTAAGCACACTGATGCTGATCAAACATCAATGACTACATGTAGTAGAGGATTCATTAGTCGTAAAGTGCAATAGAGTCGAGAACTGGGCTAGTTTGTAGTTACGAGGAAGAGGAAACGCAGCACCGGGCAGGCCTTGACTCTCAATTAAAAACAAAGAAATGAAAGCAAACTAGAGAACACGCAACCACACTTGTCCGATTAAATGACGGCAATCATGCGGGAAAATTAAAAATACCATAATCTCCATTTTTAATAACATGCTGACCACGAGTAAGTGGTGCGCTGCGTTCACGTAAGCTTCCATCACGCAATCAAATGTGTTATAACCAGAGATCGCGAGTTACAATAAAAATTGTATTGTGCGCTGTGCTATCGCCTGAATACGTCAGCTACTATCGTCATGCTTTTTATGGTCTAGGTCTACATAATTCATTTTTTCGCCGGAGCTGGGAACGAGGATGAACGGTGCATGACACTCGAACCGACCGCGCTATACACATTTGCAAGCAGGGCATCTAGGCGCAGCTCGTGGTGGCAAGCCCATGCAATCGCAAGCCTGGCAAAGTGGCAAAATTGCCTTCGCGCGCATAATGCGCGGGCTTGCACGCATGGGGCACCAGCCGGGATGACATATTTTCAATCATCAGCTACGAAGAGGTCTTGAAGTACGAGAAACGCGGATGATATCAAACAGTCGCCGCTTGATCGCAGGTTGCAGCAGCTCTAACTAGCTTACATATAAAGGCACCTTAGCTTTAACAATTCACACCGCTTGTGGATTCCATCTGTCTCCCGTTATTTTTTTTCTCTTGGCCCGTGAGCAAATAGATACAGACACGCTGCGTCGGCACTGACCGCGTCATATTATCTATAGCCGTCAGATTCGCTTTTCGGCCGACAAATTTATAAATACACACTAACACTTACTACATCTGGTTCATATTTACAAAGTACAGCGGTAAAGAAGAAAATGTGCAACTTACCTTCTGTTTTGAAGCTCCACATGCGGTTGAGCCGGCTGTGTTGGTGCGCCCGCTCAGGCGCGCAGGACTAGATCGACGTCACGCCCTAGACGCGCAGCTGACTGTCAGTGTTGCCAGAATGCTCCGGCCGGTAGTTTCGGTTTCGCAGTGCCACCGGAAGGAAACTTGGATACGCGATATCTACAAAACTATACACACTATAGAAAAACATATCATATCTCGTGATTCAGTGTCGCCGACTTGGACTTAACAGATCATAACCCAAAAATCGGAAAAGTGGAGTGGAGTTGCCCTTTAAGTTGAATTCGTAAAATACAGCTACCTACAATCGCAGAAATAAAATATATTAGCGGTTAAGAGGAGGAGCTTACAGAACACCATATTGTGGTTACTTTTTAGCAGTTTCTCTATCACAAGAATTTCTATTTTATTGTCGTCAAAAAAAAACAACACAATCTTGATTGCTTCAAACGTGTTTAAGTGATAATTCCGCCAGTCAAATGAGTTTCTTTTGGTAAGAAAGGATTCTGTGCTACATTTGAACTTTCGGTCTGAACAGCGACAGCAGTATGGCGCTTCGCAAACACTTGCTACTTAATATTGTATCCACAAGTAGTATTACGAGAGCTGCATTTTCCGTTGCCACCCTTGAACATGTACTCTATTTCACAGAGCAACTACAAGCTTGGGTGTGTATGTAACTGCGCTCTAAATATGTTTAACTTGAGGATGGAATAAATCGTTAATAACACCAATTACAAAGGTTAACCTTCGTTCAAGTTCGCAAATATCGTATTATTTATGCCATGTAGTGATGCAGGCGTGTTGGTTCATTATTACAAACTGGTAGCATTGAATAGAGCGTCTAATGAAAAGAAAGCATCGTGATAAACAACCACACCGCCATTGCGTTAAAACGCCCTAAAAGAGTAACCTCTTTCTTGTATAAGTAAACCGATATTTGGCTTAAACAATTACCACCTCCTTCTCTCTCTCGTAGGCTTCCAGCAATTTCCTCGCAGTTTTTACAGCCCCTTTTCGTACAATCGTGATGCTGTCAAATTTTGGGTTACACATGCATGCGTCTGAGTGTAAAGGAAGGTACTGCACGTCTGTGTACCGTAGAGAAAGTGCATGTTCGCGTGCTTGATCATTCACACATTCGACAGTTAGGCCGATGTATACTCAAAAAGAACTCAACTGAATACGATGAACCATACCGACTACGCACTCAACGTACTTATTTCTAAGATTTATCGCACATTTGTCGCCTGTCCCACCTCTGTCAGCCACTCTGGGGGTATAGTTGCCACATTTTACTGGGCCCCGAAAAGACAACGGGTACATCAAAAGAGCGGCATCGCGTCATCGTGTCTGCAGGCGGCCCCAGAGAAGTCTTACCCCATACTCTACAGGAGAGCTTTGGGAGGCAGGTTGAACAGCTTGGCGCCACGGGCATACCAGCTTCAGTTTTGTTGGCGGTGACGGAAATGCTACTAAGGAAGATAAAGAGGGGCCCCCAACCACATAGGAAACGACCAAATACGAGACCAGAAATAACCCCTTATGTACACAAGATCTCTCTTGATATAAAAATGAAGGCGGGGCGCTATAATGTACCTGCTGCCTTTTTGGCACCAAGATGTCGCAACTGTTCCTCAGAGTGGCTGACAGAGGTGGGAGATTGAAGCAACAAATGTGCTGTAAATCACAGGGATAAGTACGTTGAGTGTGTAGTCGGGATGGTCTATCGTATTCCATTGAGCTGTTTCCGAGTATACATCGGCCATACAGGACGCGAACATCCATGTATACATCGAGCACGCTAACATGCACTTTCGCTGCTGTCTACCACTGGGGGCACCTTCTTTTCCACCGTGTCACATGTATGTGTCAGCCGAAGTTTGACGGCATCATGATTTTGGGCAAAGGGGCTGACAAAACTGTGAGGGAATTGCTGGAAGCATACGAGATAAGAAAAGAGGGTGATAGTTGTGTCAGTCAAACATTGGTTTATTTACACAAGAAATATAAAACATTTTTGAGTACGTGTTGACGATATGAGGGTATGGTTGTTTACTTTGGTGTTTTCTCAATATTAAGCGTTCAGTTGAAATTCGTCGCTCGACCTATCCTTTTCTCCCTTCGACTATGTATTTTTGGCGCTGCTTCCAGTTTGTCTTGTTTAACGCGTGTTCCCACTTCAAAATGCCATTTCCAAAAAAAAAAGGTGAAAATTAATTTTTGCTTTTAACTCGAGTTATTCTGGTCAGTCGACTGATTTTTCGCACGCGTTACCCAGCAATAAATGCTTTATTACTAATATTTATTTATCAAATACGCTAAAAGAAGCGTCCATTTTCGCCAGCTGGCTTTGGCGCTGCGTGTGGTGTGAGAAGAGTGGTTGTTGAGCCATGCTCATAACCAACGTGGCTCCTTGTGCAATTTAGTCAGTTATTCGACGCAAACTGACACTAGGGAGTTCAACAGAGCTACCATAAATCAGTATATAGGACCTACATTTATTTGGGAAAGTGTGACCGAACATCGCACGGAATGTCATCATGCAAAAACCCTTCTACCGTAATTTCGAAGCACGACGGTAATTAGAGCACATAAATGATAAATTCAGTCTCTTTAAATGTAGATTTGCGATTTCTGTACAATGAACACTTACACGTGGCTGAAGTTGTTGCTTCACGAAATAATATGCTACTATTTTTACCTCCCGAAAGGCATATTGATTTCGCTCAGTTGTTAGCAGCCTTTAGTCCATGGATCGACTGCTGCATGAACCAACAGCCGGCGAACTACGCAAGGTAACGTATTCGCTTTGCGTGCGACACAGCAGTCAAAACTCCGACGCAGCGTGCAGATGGGATGAGCACCATGTGGATTTCATCTATTGTTTACAGCCTATTCGCCCAATGAAGTCAAGCCTTAACGATGTAACATATATGTATAAAAAGCACGAACAAAATTTTCAACATTTGAAAAGAAGTTATAATATTGTTTTTCTTAAACGTGGTCATTTTGGCACAAATATAAAAATAGAATGTTAAACTATTTGTAATATCTTAAAATAAATAGCCGCACTTGGTTTGTTTTTAGATAGGATAGTTGTAAATCTTCCTTATTTTGCGAATATTGTGCAATATTATGTTAATGTTTTCCACTTTTCCTAGCTTCAAGGCTGGACTCTTGTGCGACAAACCAAGAGAACATTTTAAGAAATTTCTAACACAAGAAAATTGCTTCTCTGCATTTGTTTCAAATAAATATTCACGCGTGGGTATTTCGCGTACAAACATCGCAATTATGTTTTTTATAAATAAAAATATTTTCAATTTCCGTTGACTAATAATACTTGTAAAATAAGCAGCATGAAGCAATTTTTGAATATTTTAATTTGAGTGTCATTTTCGGTTAGATTTAAGAAACTGTATTCCAAACTTCACGCGAGTACGAGCACGTGTGACTTGACTAACAAGATGAAAGAGCGAATAAACACTTATGTTCGCGCACAAAGTTAGGAATGAATCATTTCTAAATTCCAGTAATCTTATTTTCTTTTGATGGAGCATTTAAACACGATATACAAGGGATGGAAACAAAAAAGCATTAGGTAACATTGAATTTTTTTCCATCAAGTCTGTAGGATTACCCTTGCCGCTACCCACCTCGGAGAGTGAGTGCCGAGGACGCGATGCACTGGTTTAACAAGACGTAGTCATATATTGACTGTTGCCGCCGCGCGCCACGACCCAAAATGTCCCCGCGCATGCTTTTGCGCCAGCCTTTTATCCGTGGTAAAGCACGACTCGCGCGGCCATTTCCGCATGTCCACCTCGCGTTGGAAATAGCCTGAGGCAATTTAACATGCAGGCAACCCCGCCGAGCGCTGTGGATGACCAGATTTCCAACACATATAATTATTTTAAAAAAATAAAGGAAGATCGATTGGTGGATCCTTAGGGAATGCATTAGCATGATCATTGGAAAATGCCACACACGTCCTCCTTTGGAGAACGCCTAACACTGACCCTTCACTTTTCTGTTGGCTTTTCTATTTTTGCGCTTTCTTTTTAGCACATTTTGGTTTTAGCTGCCTCTTTTTAGCTTCTGTTACGTGGTCAGTGTTAGCTTTTGCCAAAGGGTGGAATTACGGCGTTTTCCAAATGTCATGCTAATGCGTTATCTGAGGATCCAACAATGGATCTTCCTTTAATTTTATTCCGTCGAATCGGGCTCGCCGAGCACGCTTCGCCCCAGCCTCCGTCTCACTCGGACCCGCGTCGGCTTGCCACTTCTTGCGTCCCATATCGGCCAGCCCAGTTAGGCGCTGCTTCCCCTCCTCTGTCTACAGATCGAACCCGGATATATCGAATTTCAAGGGGATCGTAAAATACTTCGATATATCGATAATTTGATATACAAAAATATGTTAACCTAAGCTCGAGTTGAAATTTCCGCGCGTCTTTGCTAATACCGATGACCGCGACAAACGGGACCTTACCAAATATAGCATCTAAGAGCCGCCAAATACAGTAGAGCTTAGTTGGTGAAGATTACAAACACCGTCTGAGTTTACGCGACGGTGTTTGTGACTTCCACACAGCACCAACAACAAAACAGGAAAATTATTTAAAAAATGAAATAACGGAAAAAGCGAGCCGCCTAAAAAGACTTTCCATCCCTAGAATAAAGCAAGCAACTAAAAAGAAACCTCACTAAATTCAGGCAACAAAAAAGAAAGGCAAAAAAAGAACGGGCAGAGCAAAACCGGTGAAAGAAAATGGTAAACATAAACAAAGATAAGGCGTTCGAAGTGCGCTTGCTCAACCGTTGTCGACGCACTCGACTTGACAAAGACTTTGTTTTTATTATTTTGGGGTTAAGGAGTAGCGCAGCGACAGCGGTGTTCGGGGAAAGAGGGCAGGCTACCGTTCCAACAGCGGGCATTCCCTGCACCCCCTACCAACACCACCTAGATCTAAAGCCACAGCGCTTCCCTGTCTCCCTTCAAGGAGCGTCGGCATGAGTAGGCTGAACTGGTAGTGCGCTTCTCCGCAAGGCTCCCCTTGACAGTTGGCTTCTTTACAATGTACGTTCTCTTTCACTTTTTTCTTTCCCTCTACGCTTGATGCCGCGCAAACAAACAAACAAAAACAAAAAAAAACGCCATGGCGTTGCGTTTTTTTTTTTTTACTTGCCAACGGTCTGTTTGTCGCGTTCCTTTCTTCGACGGCTTTTTTAGCTACTCCGGCGGGTTGGCTCACGTGACAATGAGGCTGGAGGAATCAACTAGAACCACTCTAAAGCGAGTAGGTTTTTGGACGCCGAGTGTCGGAAGTTCAACTCTCGAGTGAGATCGAGCACATTTTGGAATACAACACAACCGCGGCCTCATGTGTGAACGTTGCTTTTCAATTACTGGTGCTGTCACTCCGTACAGATGTTGTTTATCCGCGCTTTTACGGAAAACTGGATGTGAAAGTGTCCATATTTGAGTTTCTGCAAGGATGGCTACGAAAGCGTGGACTATACAGCGAAGCGACAGGAAGATCACGCTCCTTGACGGCATGGCAGGGTGAGAACTTTTTAATTTTTATGATCAGTGGTTTCGTTTCATGTTTTTACTTTTCGCTGAATGCATACTTGGGAGTGATTTGGTCTGTGGCCAGGAAGCAACATATTCAAATGCTGGCGCTACTTGTAGGTGCAGAACTAAATAAACATGACGTGATTTATGAGTTCAAGTTCGAATGTTTTCGCAAGGTATGCAAGTGATAGGTTATCGCAATTGCAACCAGCACATCAATTTAAAAAAAAGGAAACAGAAGTACATTGTGTCGTTTCTGCGTATCCTCATCGGAGCGCAGAAATGATCCGCTACAACTAACTAGTAAGACCTATATTTTAGCGGGTCTCTGAGCTGTAGTTTGGAGTGCACGCAAGCCGGAATATGGTTCATTGATCAGTTTACTTATCCATACACCAGAGCCATACGCTGACAATTTAGCTGGAGCCCCTTCAGGCTCCCCAAGGAATCCCACCACACACCAGGAAGCTGTATGGAGCCTATTGTTATGGTTATTATTAATTATTATTATTATTATTATTTTTGTACCTGGTTTTATGTGCTCGTGGAATAAGCATATTATTATTATTATTATTATTATTATTATTATTATTATTATTATTATTATTATTATTATTATTATTATTATTATTGTTATTATAGCGTATTCGGCACATCAAATTCAAGAATAATTTTGATGTTTGCGATCCAAAATACCAGATCGAAACACTGCCAGTGTTTCGATTACATTATTTTTCTTTTTTATAACCATTGTCGATTACATTACCTTTCTTTGGATTAATATGATTTCCTCCTTTTTGTTCTATTTCCTGCAGAAGCGGTCATATACACATCCCGGATACTGATTTGATGAACTCGGGCTACTGCACAACCTCCATGGGACAAGCTGAAAACTGACAGCTTAGAAGAGTGCTTCGGAATGTATAGGCAACTGACTTGCTTCTAATATCACGTGTCTACAAGGCACATTTACGAAAATGAAAACAAGATACTGCTGTGGAGGACACTGTCAACGATCACTACACCTAGCAAGGATGGAAACTAGAAAGATCTTCCCAAGCGAGCGGATACTTGACGCCCTACCTGCAATGTGGTATACCTGCAATGTTGCCCTGGGCTGTAAAAAATAAGACACAGCCTCCCGGCCTTAGGCTATGTGGCAAGCTGAGCAGTCTACACCACCTTGAAAAACCTAAGGGTCGAAAAATGCAAGGCCGCATCGACAGCACGAAACAAGTTGACTACAGTTTGCTCGCACAGGAAGACTGAGCTCTCGCATTGAAACTCGTTACAGAAGGGCTTGTTTTTCCTGGTGTTAATGCTGTAGAACACAACTATGTTGTTCACCAATTGGTGATGCCCAGCCAGTGCCGACTTGTTACATATCTCATAATGGAACTACTTGCCAAAAAAAAAAGACTTCCGACTGTGAAAATTAACATACGAGTGAGCTCGTTTTAAAACACGTGTTGTTGTCACAAGAAAATGCACAAGCATTTTCTTGTGACATGTTTGCAGCAAGATGAATGTTCGGATTAATGCCAAGAATGCCAAACAAAAGAAATGAAGAGCTGAAACTCTGCAATCAAAGACACTCGCTGCCAACCGTCACGGATGTCAAGAAGCGAACTGGGACCAAGGAAGAGTATGTATGACACCTGTGATGATGAACCCATCGTGAGTTCGAGCTGAAGCATGTGTTGGACTGCAGTGAAAACATTCAACTGAGAAACCTTTGTTGCAAGATGACAACAATATTATAAGTGCCAGTGCAGCATCTAAAAAAAAAGCTAAGGGGTCAAGGCTTAACAAATTAATTCCTGTCCGGCCAGCAACATGCTTGCGCTTCATCCTCATGCAATGGCAACTGCTCTCTGAAGTCGGTGAATCTGTGTGTGTGTGTGTATGTGCAGATAGTCGGTGTCCTTGTAGCAGTCTCTTGGGTATCTTGTGGTGCTACAGCGTAAATGCCAACATGCTGCACAGATATTGTGTGCCTCGGTGTCACAAAATCTACAGCATCTAAGATGTATGCGTATAGATGTTTTTCAAGACTGATATTTTCAGAACCTCTGGATACCAGGAGGCTCGTTTTGCAGTGTTCAAAGGTGACCAGTTTCTTATTTATGACTCTCTTCTGTATTGTAAATGCAAGCAACTTTGAATATGAAGCTCCCATGCCCACTTCTGTTTGTGTTCAAAACTTGTTTTTAGCCGCCCTAACTGTGTCGTTTCACTGACTCGGTACTGTCGAAGTACATCAGCGTATGGGGCAACGCTCGGGTATTACGGTACTTCTTTGCAAATATAAAGTTTTCATCTTAATGACATTGCCAAGAAATAGGTCACAGTGTTTTTTTGCTGTAGTAACCAGACAGGTTGCTTGCTGGAAAACATGTACTATATTTGAACAGGCAGAGTGCATTGAATTGCTGAACCTATGCAGGTTTATCACAGGTCTAAGAAAAGTTTGTCAAAATATGTGCAATATATTTTTCAAACTAAGTGCAATACATTTTTCAAACCAGCACATCACAATTTTAGAATGTTATTACTTTTATACTTGTCTGGCAATTTGGGTCCCGTTGCTGTTGCATCAGGTGTCCCTAAGGGTACTGTACTCGGGCCTCTATTGTTTCTAATATATATCAATGACCTTCCATCATCAATTAAATCGACAATTAGGCTTTTCGCTGATGCTTGAGTTATTTATCGGAAAATTAATACACCTATAGTGATCACAATATTGTCCAAGATGATTTAGATACAATATCATCATGGTGTTCCCTGTGGCAGATGAACATTAACACATGTAATTGCAAAGAAATGTCCGTAATTAAGTCCTCCACTAAAACATTAACCGAGTACTCGTTACTTTCCCAACCACTAGAACACTCATTGTCGTACAAGTATTTGGGCATGTATTTTACAGACTCATTACCATGGATTGAGCAAATAACAAATAGCGCACTAAAAGCACTTAATTTGTGAAAAAGCCATTTCTATGAGAAAATCATTGTGTTCAATAAACACATGAATCATACAAAATATATAATAACCATATAGGAACTATATGAGAGCTTTATAAGATATATAAGAAACTTCTTACAAGTTTCTTATGTGTTCCTACAGGGCACTTTTATGTTCTTATATATCTTGTATGATTCATATGTGCTTATTGGACACAGACATTTCTCATACAAATGAGATTTTTCAGTAGAGATCTAGCTCCCACTAAGACAAAACGACTCGCATACAAAACATTTATGCTTCCAACATTAGAATATGCAAGCATAATTTGGAATCAACAGCTAAGTTATGTAATCTCGAAGCTCGAATCTTCAGAACAAAGCGGCCAGATTTATATGCAGTGATTATTCATCCGAAACTAGTGTCTCCGCTTTGTTCCGAAAAGATTCCAATTTTCAATCTACTTAGTGCTGGGCTGCCAATTTTATATTCTCCATATTTGATAATTCCTGCAAGATTGAACCATTTCAGTGCCATACTTACACTTTCCTCTTTTCTTCCTTAGTATTTTGCAGCACTGACTAGAACAAACTACCTGACCATATTGCAACTGAGAAATGTCCCATTTCATTTAAAAAGAAGTGCATCAATTTGTGTAACTGAACTTTGATTTGTAAAACTGCATCATAACAATAACATGCCAATAAGCGTCTTTTTTGTGTGTGTGACATTTTGTTTTTTGTTGGTGTCTATATTTTATGTTCAATTACTTTTTTGTCTTTTATTTTTGAATCTCCCCTGATGTAATGCGTCTTTGGATGCCTTTGAGGTGAATAAAATGAAATGAAATGAATGCCTCTGCATCATTTATTCAATTGATAGTTTAGTTCATTTATCTGGTCCCACTACTTCGATTATTGCTATTTCATAGAGATTCTTTTTTTTATACAACTCCCATGTCGTTCAGAGATAATTACACCACCCAGTTTATCGCTTAAAAAAATAGCATCTGTCTCAAGATATCACTTTCTTGTATTTCACTACAATAATTGTAGGTAGGTTATAATAATTTTACTGCGTTCCAAAAATTGGTTCTTTAAATCACTCGGCGTTCACAGCTCCCATGTTAGCTCATACAAAATAAATAGAGCGAAAACCCGCGTTTCTACGACGTAAAAGCTACGCGCGAAGCCTTCAGCTCAGCTCTATAGCGCGGCGCTCGTGAGCCTGCTGCCGTGACGTTACTGGAGGCATGTGCTGGCCTTCTCCTCTAGGTGGTGGTGTCCCTACGCGCGCGCGTGCCCTTCCCCTTGGCATCTTCCACTTTTTTTAATGCGAATAGCATTCTTTGGATATTAATGCGAATATTAATGCGAATAGCATTCTTTGGATACTTCACGCACTTTTCGTCTATGTATCTATCTATCTATCTATCTATCTATCTATCTATCTGGCTATCTAACCTCTTACGCCGCGGGTCGATAAATAAATAAAAAAGACCGGCGCCGGCTGGGATTCGAACCGTTGACCCTTTGATCAGCAGGCAGACGCGCTAACCACAGAGCTATGAAGGCAGTTTTTTTTTTTTTTTTATTGCCGGTTTGTACATGTACAATACAAAAGGATCACACTGTTAAATTCACTTCATGAAGTTCACTTATGCGCGGTCGTAAAATTTAAAATTCTTTCAAGGTCTCAAGTACGTCTAGAATTGACACCCAATCAGGCGCACAAACCAAAGTGGCGTATACAGATTTTAGTCTGCAGATAGATTCTATGAAATACATGCGTACGGGTCGGGCATCAACGTCGGCATGCCTCACTGCCATTCTACTTCTCCATATGGCATGCAGGCCCAGGAGCATGACTAGATCGAGGGGGATTTCAACTTGTTTCTCTACAGAGAGAAACCTAATGCCGTATGGGGTTAACGGCAAGTCTTTTTTAATAGTTCGCTGGAGGACGTCCCAGAAAAGGAAAGCGTCCCAGCAGTCGAGAAAAACATGTTCGATAGTTTCAGGCTTTTTGCACAAAAAACAATCAACGCCCCACGGTACGTAAACTTTTTTCCCCTCAAGCCAAGTTTTGACCGGGAGTGTATTGGTGTGTAACTGGAAAAAAAATGTTTTAATAGAAGGGGCAATGGTCATCTTTTTAACTCTAGATAACACATTACGCTCTGGGCCTGCATGAAACATGGAACGATACAACGGTTCAGGAAAAACACTTTCAATAAGGTCACGAGTTAAGCGCTTGCGTGTCACCATCGACAAGTATTGAAGAGAAAAACGCACAGACAAAAAACGACACGCTTCGACCACTTCTCGAAGAAAACTGCTGAGTTTCCTCTGCTCGGGTATACATGAAGAAACAACAAAGAAAGGGATTTCATCTACAAGTGTCATCTGGATTACCGTCCGAAGAAAAGGGTTGGTTTGTTCCCTAAGAAACATAAAACGAGATACAGTCTGCCTAACGAACACGTGAGATAACGATAGCCCTCCCTTACTAACGCGACGAAACAAATTGTCGCGACGCATTCTCTCCCATCCTGATCTCCAGATGAAAACGGCAAAAACACGATGTAATTTCTGAATATTCACTCTAGCACACGCCAGCACTTGAAGCACATACCAAAATTTAGCGATTAGAAAAATATTACAAACGGTAGCTCGCGTAAAAATTGACATATCCCATCCTTTCCATTTTCCAGCTGTCTCGCGCGTTTTCTGCACTACTGATGACCAGTATCTGTTCGGTCTCTTATAATGTTGTAGAGGAACACCTAAGTACTTTGGAGGTGTCGACGTAAAATTTATGTTTTCAAAAATGTCGGGCTTTGTGGCCCATGTTCCATGCCATAAGCCGCTGCACTTTTGCCAATTGACAGCTGAACCCGTAAGCTCGCAGTAGGCCTTCACTTCACAGACTGCCGCTGTGATGCTATCCTTATCTTTACAAAAAATAGCGACATCATCGGCATAGGACTGCAGCTTGACCTCTATATTTTGTAACGAAAACCCACTAATACTCGTATTATTTATTATAGTGCGACAAAAGGGCTCTAAATAAATACTAAACAACAAAGGTGATAGCGGGCAACCCTGTTTAACTGACGAATCCACAGAAATTCTCGATGTTGCTTTCCCGTTAATTATAATCTGTGTTGTACATCCCGTATATGCCATTTGTACAAACTTTCTTATGACTTTTCCCACTCGTACATGATCTAAAACTTTATATAGGACGGTATGTTGCACTCGGTCAAACGCTTTCTCCAGATCAATCTGGAGGATGGCAACCTGGTCAAGCTGAGCATCGCACACCTCTAATACACTTCTCGCAATGTGCACGTTCGTTAAAATAGATCTACCTCGGATACTACAGGTCTGGTGATCCCCTACTATGTCGCAAATAACGTTCTGTAGTCGTCGGGCGAGAACTTTCATTAATACTTTATAGTCGACGTTGCCTAAAGCAATGGGTCTGTAGTTCTTAACATTTCTTAATTTGTGTGCTTCATCCACTTTAGGAATAAGGACTGTATGGGTATTTAAAAAGGAAGGCGGTAACTTTTCTGCCTCATTCGACTCGGTTATTACGTCATGCAGACGCGAAGCAATATCGTGTTTGAATTTTTTGTAAAATGCCGCAGTTAATCCGTCAGGGCCCGGAGCTTTTTTTGTTGCCAGTTCTTCAATCGCCTTCTCGATCTCTGCGACGCTTATCGGTTCTTCTAATTTTTCTGTCATCTCTTCTTCGAGATGAGGCATCTCTACTAGGTATTTTTCAAGTTGCGCGTCGCTGCCGTGCTTTTGTCGCTGGAAGAGATTACTATAGTATTCAATAAATGCTTTTTCTATAATCTCCGGTTGACTACTTGGTAAGCCTTCGTATTCTATTTCGGCTATGTTTTTTTCCTTTACATGCTTAGCTTCGGCACTTAATGCCCGTTTGGTGGGCTGCTCCCCTAGAATGTATTTAGCAGCTCGGGCCCGCACGATGGCTCCTTTATACTTTTCCACCTCTAAGTCCGCAATTTTACTTTTTACTGTCTTAATCTCTTCTGAAAGCATGCCTGGGTTTTCATTTTCGAGTCTGCTTAGTCGGTGAAGGTCATCAAGGAGCAACTTTTCTTCGGTTTTTTTCCAGTAAGCAAGCGTGCTAGACCGTTCTATCGCACTAAATTTAACTTCGCGCTTAAACCATTCCCACTTTTCACAGGCACTTGCCCCTACGTGGTGCATTTTACTTAGTAATTTATCTACTGTCTCAGTAAAAACTTCATCTTTAAGAAGGTTATTGTTCATTTTCCACTGTTCCCAACGAAACTGGGTTTTTTCTTTGAAACCACCAACACTAAAAGAAACGAGTGCATGATCAGAAAAAAATACCGGCAGTACCTTATAGTCTTCGTATCCGGTTAAAAGTTCAATAGACACGTAAGCTCTATCAAGACGGGCATGACTCGAGGACTGATAATGTGTGTACCATAAACAACCGTTGGTTCTTTGGTACGTCGCGACATCCTGCAAACTGTATTCCGTAATCAACTCGTTTAAAATAATTGCACTACTGTCGCTTTGTCTTGTAATTTTGGATCGGTCCCGTGTGCCACAAACGCAGTTAAAATCACCTAACAAGACAACTTTACGTTGAGAATCTAAATGTTGGTCAATGCTCTGAAAAAACACTTTCCTTTCGTTCATGTCGTTTGGGGCATATACATTTATGATACGATATTCAACATTAGAAATACTACAGTCGCAAATGACGAGTCTACCAACATTGTCGACTATTACTGATTGGACTTGTGCATTCAAAGATTTTCGTAAAAACAACATACAACCCCCGGACACACCATTTGCCCGCGACACGCACACTTCAAAAGAGTGCAAGAAAGAAGCCAGTAAGCATGCGGTCTCTTCGTCACTTCCAACTTTGGTCTCCTGAATTGCGAGGACATCAATACCTTTGTCGATTAGGAGCCTCTTTACCTGATATTGCTTGCGACGCGAGGCAAAGCCTCGGACGTTAAGTGTCGACAATTTCAGGTTTCCGACATAAATAGACGCCCTCGCATGTCAGGGGCTCACCTCGTCTAGAGAACCGCACCAAGTACAGGCTCATAACCGCGTCAGCCGGTCGGCTTGTCCAGTCCTCCAGGTTCGGAAACACTAATTGGTGCGGGTCGAGGCTTTCTCCGCCTCGTGGACACCGTCTTCCAAGCCGTCTTCACAGGCAGCTCCTCCGGGTTCGAGTCATAGCCAGCCTTAACCGTGTCCGAGTCCGAATCTGAATCGAGCTCCCGTGGTCGTTTCGCGGCCAAAGCCCCAGTGTCAGCCATTTCCACTTCGACGCTTAGCTGCGCCTCAGAAGACGCCGTCGGCACGACGGCTCTCGCCTCTTCCTCCTCCTTCTCCGGCGCAGCGTTGCATGGAGTTGTCTGGTCGAGGCTCGTCTCGACCACGGCAACTGGCGTGGCCTCCGTCATCTTCGGCAACTCTGTAGGCGCTAGTCGGTCGGTGTCATCCTTAGCTCTCTCCTCATGGTCTTTGGCAGCGGTATCGGCACTCGCGGCGACTTCTTCCGCGTCTGTCTCGTCCATGACGTGCTCGGCATTTGTCGCGCCGCTTCGGGCACCTGCGGCCGCTGCATAAGTCCTCACACATTGGTCAGCGTCGTGGCCGAAACGGTGGCACGACTCACACTTGGGCACGCGGCAGTCACGTCGGATGTGGCCGGTCCGTTGGCAGCGCAGGCAGAGCGGCGCCCTGCCCGGCGCTACAACGAGCGCCAGCCCTCCGGCGATGCGCAACTGATGCGGCAGGTCGTCCAGTGTAAGCCCATGCTTGAGACGAATGACAGCCGTTCGCGTCATCGACGCGCAGCCCGCAATGCCTTGCACTCGCCACTTCTCGGTGCCCACCTCGTTTACAGTGCCGTACGGTGCCAACGCCGCCTTCACCTCGTCATCAGGAACATGGTACAGCATCCAGTGAAGCTTGAGACGGATGTCTCGGTTTTCCGGGTCGATGACGAGGCACCGCCGCCCCTTGACGACGAGGTCACCGGCGTCAAGTGCCTTCCGCTTTCCCTCGGGTGACTTAAAAGTCACAGCCCAGACGTGGTTCATCTGGTATGCCCCCAAAGCGGTGACTTCGGGGAGCATTTCCAGACGCTGCAGGGTGTCCCGGAAGTCCTCGACTCGGTACGGGCGGCCACGAACGTCAGCATGCAAAAACACGGTGTTTAGCACCGCAGAACCAGTCGGCAGGGGTGGCAGAATAGTCGGGTAGTCAGTAGACGCTGCGTCTTCCCTGGCACCGCGGCCCAGCCGGGCCGCAAAAACCGCTCCGCTGGAGCTCATGATTCCACGTCCGCACGCGCTGGTGTTCGAAAATGGAATCGAGCTATGAAGGCAGTCATTCACCGCACTCTAAACATTTGTTTATATCTTTACCATAGGACGCGCTTTGCAGCGCTGTCACAGCTACCGGTGCGCGCGCGTTCCATGCACGAGGGCTAGCTCACCCTCTCCCGCGCTCAGCACTCTCCCTCTAGCTCACCCTCTCCTGCGCTCGGGAGACGCTGTAGCCCGGCTCAGCCTCACGAGAGCGGAATGAGCCCTCGTGCATGGAACGCGCGCGCACCGGTAGCTGTGACAGCGCTGTAAGCGCGTCCTATCCGCAGAGCCGTTTATTGAGAGAGTTTGGCCATACATTGGTTTGAATAGGCGAGCATCTCGGGGCCAACCACAGGCCGCGAAACAGCCCCTAGCGGTGGTCGTGTGCTCTAAATTTGTGACACGACTATACTTCGTTTCACCTTATGTGCGAGCAAAGGCAAAACTGGAAGCGCGAGCACGGAAGCTCCGTGCGTTCAGGCTTTGCTCGAGCGCGCGAGCTGGGGAGAAATGCAAAAAGCGCTGGTCTCGCGCCTCATAGCTTTGGCTTCGCTCGAAGATAAAGTGAAACGAAGTATAATTTGAGCCGTGCCGAGCGGGACTCCGCGTCTCAAGACGCTCGCGCACCCCACCCTTTGCACTGCTTTCTTTCAGCCAGTCTCAGGACGCTGTTCTAGCAGTGCAGACTAAGGCGTGGGCACGAGCGCGTGGCTTTGGAAAGTGCCTCCTATGCACGAGGTCTCGTGCAAACAAAGCGTTTCGCTGAGCTAGGCTCACGCGCCTGTGCCTTTGTCTTCACTGCAGACATTTGTGAGATGGAGTAGAGGTCTCCTGATTGGTCGACGCTGTGTCACAAATTTAGTTTACGCTCTAAGCGTGGGGGAATATTCGGCGCTGGCGGCGGCCTTTGCTCCGCCTATTGTCCAAACTCTCCTAATATACGGCTCTGGTCCTATGGTAAAGATATAAACAACCGTTTAGAGTACCGTTGGTTGAGACTAGCTGAGACGCCAGAAGGTCTGGTCGGTACCATTTTGAGTGTTTGTGCGTATGGCGCGTGCTTTGCTCGCCTTCCTAAAGTCGACACAAACGCACGTGCTGGGCTGCGGAGATCGTGCGCAGGGGCTGTGAAAGTGTCAACAAATTTAGAATCGCCTCAAGAGTGGGCTGGCGTATCTAGAGTGTGCCGGCCACCTGACGAACGCGCATAACTCCCGCACCGTTTGATGCTATTCGCATTAACGTAGATAATCATTCCCAAAGGATGGGTTCTGCTGATTTTTTTAATGTTCTGCACTTTATAACTGCTTTTTTTGCTGCGTATTTTCGTGCGCGTATGCTGGCTTGGCGGTCTGTCAACCCCGCAACGCGTGCTATGCGCTCGCCCCGGCGCCGCAATTGACCGCGGACAAGCGACCGGCGGCCGTTTTGAGTACGCTGTATCGAGTGTCCCTGCCGTGGGAGCTCGACACAAAAATACAACGCTCCTATACTCTTACATGTGATTTTCAAGGAGATGATTGGACTGTTCTATGTAAACAATAATTTGAAGTACCCGGGTCTGATATAACCGGGCTCGACTGTAGTTCGCCCACCCATACGCTTACGCCAAGTGGGAAACACATGTACGAGGGGAAACCGTCCGATCCGACGTCCGATCAGGCAATACGACGGTCGGAGGCGAGGTTTTCAACGCTCTCCGGTGCCACGAAGACCCTCTCCCCCAAGGTCGTTGCGGCAGTCCGCACGTCGGATCGGACGGTTTCGTCGTACTTATGTGTTCCGCGCTTTAACAGCGCCGTCCGCTGCACCGGACGCTGGTTTCGCTATTCACCGGTTTCCCGCGGGCGCATTGCCATCCGCCCCGTGACGTCGCCTCCCCCTCCCCCTTGTCTTTGTCCTTCACCCCTTCACTGCTCTCCCCTTCTCCACGCGGCGCGCTTCCTCTCCCACTTTTTTGTTCACATAGGCACACCGCCAAGTTTTCGCAGTCATGTAGGTACTAATGCTAACGCGTTAAAACAAACAAAAGACGGCTCAGGACGTTTTTGGCGTGGCCTTCCTTCTCAGTCACCGAGGATGGAGCCTACGCGTATGAGTCAGCACGTTTCCGAGTGGACTGTTCAATATTCGGATCGACGTCAGTATCTTTTGACCGGAACAATGCGGCTGGGGTGGGTTCGATAAGCGGAGCTGCGTCGCCGCTGCTACGTTACTCCCTAAAGCGGAGCCCACTGGGTCCATTTCACATGAGCGAATGACGTTTTAGCGAACAGCGACATTTGAGCGAATCGACGTTTTAGCGAATAACGGGGCCGCGCGTTAACCCATTCGCCGCGCTGCGCTTACGACGCTTCGCGGCGACAGTCTGCGGCGGCTCATTACAAAAATGTGAACCCACTTCGCCCACCCGAAAACAACGCTTCGCGGCGTCCGACTATTCGCTAAAGTGTCGTTCGGGGAAACGTGGGCGTTCGCTAAAACGTCATTCGATCAAAGTGAGTGCCTCCCGGGCATTAATATAGGGTGGTTCAAGTCACCAGGCTCGATTAAAAATGGACCGTAAAAATCGACGCCTGCACGTAGCCATCTAAACTTTTCGTCAAAGGTGTATTTCACAGGTCGGTTTTTTCTTGTAAAATTACAAAGCGTAGTTTCTTTTAAATAAAAAATAGCGCCAAGAAACTTGCCAGGATCTACGGCGGGCGGCGACCCAGACGACCAAGTCCAGTAGCGGGGTGTGTTTGGCGTTCGTATTGATAGATGGCGTCGGGAGCAGCATCTGAAGGTGCAGCCACTGATCTCTATGACAATTGCTGGATCGCGTTTGCCCGCTCCGCGAATGCGGCCACTGGCGGCCATCTTTTTGGTAGAGTTATATACCTCTAGCCAAAGTACACCTGCTGCAGCCACTGTCATCCTTCTCAGGGCAGACAGCGTTGTGGTAGTTGTGGTGGCAGGCTGCCATCAAAATAGCGTGGGTGATATTTCGTGCTTGATTGAAATTGTTTGACGAAACATATTTTTGAAACCCGGCGTGAACGGTAGCCCGATCTTTGAGGACCCGGTGAAAGTTTCACGAAATCGCAGCACCGGGGAAAAGCAGCACATCACGCATCGAAAGTCGCATCGAAAGAAGCATCGAAAGCAGACGCCGGTACGGAGTCTGCTTTCGATGCGAGCTGCGCTGCTTTCCCCCGGTGCTCCGCTTTCGTAGAACTTTCGCCGGGTCCTCAAAGATGAGGCTACCGTTCACGCCGGGTTTCAAGAATCTGCTTCGTCGAACAACTTCAATCAAGCACGAAATATCACCCACGGTACAGTGTACTAGATCCACGGCTATTTTATGGCAGCCTGCCGCCATTGCGCTGTCCGCCATATTACTATGATGGCTAGAGATAATATAACTCTACCAAAAGATGGCCGACCGTGGCCGCATTCCCGTCCATAGGCGGAGCTGGCCAAACGCGATCCAGCAAATAGACATAGAGATCAGTGGGTGCAGCCGACCAGCGAAAGATAGCAGACGACACACAGACGAAATCCGTTGGCAGCAAAAGCGCCGCCGTTATGCAGACGCGTTTTTTTGCTTTAAGTTTTGCTTTTATTGTTTGCATCTATTTTTTAACCGAAGGTACATTTCAAAAAAGATTATATTTATTTTACTAAACCACGGTGGTTCGCCAGCCGTCGCGATAAGGAGGTAGCGCCATCTATCAATACGAACGCCAAACACACCCCGCTACTGGACCCCTGTTGTCTGCGTTGCTGCCCGCCGTAGACCCTGGCAAGTTTCTTGGCCTTATTTTTTTACAGAAAGAGAGCTACGCTTTGTAATTTTACAAGAAAAAACCGACCTGTTAAATACACCTTTGACGAAAAGTTTAGATGGCTACGTGCAGGCGTCGATTTTTACGGTCCATTTTAGATCGAGCCTGGTGACTTGAACCACCCTATATGATTAACAAAAGGCTCGTGCTCCCACTTGCACCGTCTTTACCACCGTCGCAGGTTGTAGCACGATGGAAATGACCAGATATGATTTAACGTCGAGCAACCTGGTTGAACGATGTGGATCACGAGTTTTCCTGCAAGTTTTGAAAATGCGGACAATCGGCTCCAATGCTTCACAATGGTTGAAGTGCATTTTCTTAGCCATTGGGGCTTCAGGATGTTGATATTGTGACTTTTCAACCCTAACCTCTCATTGTTTTCACCCGTGATCTCACGAGTCACGACAAAATATGCCTTAATGACTCGTACTTTGTGTACCGATCCTCGCGCCCGGCCTAGACGTTAGATGTTGGTAACAAGAGCACCCTGGAGAGCTTGATGAAATACTGTGTTCAACAGGAACCGTCCAAGTTTAAGCTAGTCATTAAAAAAATTATTTTAGTACTCCAGACATTATAATGGGCTATATTCATATCATCGGCAGATGATCACAGCACTGTTTTGGTTGTTGACGTGACAAATATTGTCATTAATCGTTGTTGTCTACCTCCGGTAGGCATTTCATTTTACACATGTTTAGGGCCCGATACGAACACACTATTTTATTAGGTGTGGACAATCTGGTGATCCAGTTACGTTTGACCAGGTTGCTCGCATATTAAATAATCTCTAGACATTTCCACCGCAAAGTGGCCATATAATATTCACAAGGCGAACTGCGTTCCGCCGTTAATAAAAGGCCGGCGGAGGGTATGCTCCAGGGGGCTTCTCGGTGGGGGCAATGGGCAATAACATGCAATAAGTGATATGTGTTGTTGAACGTGCGCTGTGCGGTGTGTAATTCTCCGTGCAGGTAGCTACCAACCAAATCATACAAATGGAAAGCATTTTTTTATTGCTCCCAAACGTTATAAACGGATGTGTTCATCGGCGATGATTCTGAAACATGCGAGATCATGTTTTTTCTAACAGTTGAGCAAGATAGCATAGTTCTGCTAATATAAAATATCCAGAAATGCACTGCGAGGTTTCCCGTTTTACTTTTAATGTTTTGTTTTGCCTTTATCTCTACACAATCGGCGCTCTGCATGAACTTGTGTCTTTCGATGCATTTGAATGCACCAAAAGGCGTTTGAAATACTTTGTTCCAGGTCCGAGAGCAGCACGTTTCAATCGAAAGACGACATGAACTAGCGGATGCATTGATTTCATCCCATATGTATGAATATGTACATGCTCAGAAAAACGTCACATAGCAACGTAATGTGTCATCGCTGCGCGTGTCGGCGCAGCTCGTTAGAAGCCAGTGGAAGCATACACGTTTGCAAGAGTGGCTCTTGTGCGCTCTCAGTTTGAGTGGTGCTGGCGTCTAGTAATATTTTTGCCATGTTGGGTTGTGCTAGAGGCACTTCATTGGGGTGCGCCAATGTGGAACAACCAGAAGACCCAGAAGCCATGACGACTTCTGGGAGTTGTGGGCATGTGAAAGAGAAAGACGTTTGCGCGTCCAAGGGTACACGAGGGCTGGTCTTGGGAAGGGATTGCTGGACGGGCTAGTGTAAATCTGTGTTATTTCTCTATGCAACCTGACTTCTACTTCTTGCGGGTAAGCATATGCTGTAATCCCAGAACATGTCAGCGCGACGTGGGCCTTGGTAGCGGATTATTTGCCCTTTCCGGAAGCACACTGGCTGGCGGCACTTGGTGTGTTGAAGGCGTTTCTTGCGCATCCGGATGTGTGCTTTTAGACTTTACAGGATTTAATAGCATTTTGGTATGTTACTGATATGGGTATTTTATTAAATTCCCTGTGATATATCTTGACCGAAGACAACCCGCGTATGTTTTATGATTAGTTACAAGTATTTCTCGACGCTCAGTTGTGTTCTACTTAAGCAAGAAAATCCTGTTAACATTGTATGACAAGCAGCAAACGTTAAACGCCCGTCGTGCAAGCAGCAAGATTCATACGCTCATGGCGCATAACAAACTCCTGTCAACGAAATGATGAAGCTATTAAAGATGGTCTAGAAAACGTCTTCGTTTTAGAATTGGTGATAGCATAACAATTGTGTTCTGCATATTTTGACGGGGATGAAGAAAGAATAAAACAATTAAAACTGGGACAAAACAACACATCTTTCAGCTAGCAACGGACGAGTAAAAATTTTCAACAGCGAGCAGCCGACTATACCCAGGAGGGAAAGGGAGGAGAAGGGGAGAGAAGGGGAGATAAAAAACGCGAAGTGCAAGTCAGAGAGGGGGTTTATCTCGGATTTTAAAAATTCAACCTCAGTTTTCGTCAGCAGGAGGGAAGGGTTTGACACGTTGTTATTTGCGGTGGTCATGGCGAATGACTCTATGATCTCCCTGCCAAATCTGCTGTCATGCCCTCCCAGGATTTTTGTTTCATCAAAGAGGGGATGACAAAGTGAACACGAACGGGCATGTATGACTATGGGATGATAGGAATCTGGAGAGGCCTTAGAAACTTCGTTGTGATGTTCCCGGAGTCTGTGATTGGTGCATCTGCCGGTCTGACCTATGTATTGATGGCCGCAGCTCAAGGGGATGGAGTAAACTTTCTTCTCTTTGCAAGGAATGAATTTCTTTTCGTGTTTAACAGTGCAGCTAATTGGAATCCGGTTGTTGTTCACTTGTTGACAGAGTTGCTTAAGACGCATGCGGCACGAGAAAACAACATTCGTGTCGAACTTTGAGGCAATGGATTTTATCCGGTGGGCTGAATTGTGTACGTAAGGGATGACGGCGAATCGGGCTTTCTTTTTGTGGCTGGTGACTGGCGATCAGGCCCGCGAATCAGCCTTTCCATTACTGATCGTAGAAGGTCGACGGGAAACCCTGCCTTGACGAGCCTTTTGTGCTGGAATTTGAAGCTATCTTCTGAAAGATGACAGCAAGACTTCGTGAAGGATGAAGAAAACAACGATTTGATGATGCCGTGTTTGACTGACTTCGAATGGGCGCTAGAAAACGGTAGGACAGGTTTAGCAGACCTTTGTTGAAAGGCCCAGCAGAGTCCAGTGGAACTGACGTGAAGCCGCAAATCCAGGTACTGAAGACCTTCATTTGAAGGTTCTTCTTTCGTGAAAGAAGCCTGACGAACAGGCGGAAAAAACGGCTGTAATGCTATCTGGGAAGTTTGATCAGGATGAATGATGAGATAGTCGTCTACATATCTGAAAACATGGCAGCCAGGCGCGGAGATGTCCAGTTGTGCTTTTGGCACAACTGGACATACTGAAATACACAATTCAGCCCACCGGATAAAATCCATTGCCTCAAAGTTCGACACGAATGTTGTTTTCTCGTGCCGCATGCGTCTTAAGCAACTCTGTCAACAAGTGAACAACAACCGGATTCCAATTAGCTGCACTGTTAAACACGAAAGAAATTCATTCCTTGCAAAGAGAAGAAAGTTTACTCCATCCCCTTGAGCTGCGGCCATCAATACATAGGTCAGACCGGCAGATGCACCAATCACAGACTCCGGGAACATCACAACGAAGTTTCTAAGGCCTCTCCAGATTCCTATCATCCCATAGTCATACATGCCCGTTCGTGTTCACTTTGTCATCCCCTCTTTGATGAAACAAAAATCCTGGGAGGGCATGACAGCAGATTTGGCAGGGAGATCATAGAGTCATTCGCCATGACCACCGCAAATAACAACGTGTCAAACCCTTCCCTCCTGCTGACGAAAACTGAGGTTGAATTTTTAAAATCCGAGATAAACCCCCTCTCTGACTTGCACTTCGCGTTTCTTATCTCCCCTTCTCTCCCCTTCTCCTCCCTTTCCCTCCTGGGTATAGTCGGCTGCTCGCTGTTGAAAATTTTTACTCGTCCGTTGCTAGCTGAAAGATGTGTTGTTTTGTCCCAGTTTTAATTGTTTTATTCTTTCTTCATCCCTGAGTTCAACCAACACGCTCTTCTTCCAAGCATATTTTGATGTAAGCTCGTCTTATGTTTTTATATTTATTATTCGGCTATACAAGACTGTGCTGTTCGGTATAGATTAAGCACTTCCCTATTATTACACAGTTGAAGTGCACTAAGCCTCTGCTCCGCCAACAGGCTTTATGAACTCTGGTACGGCAGCCCACTCTTTCGTTCGTTTTATTTTTCTATCCTTACCATTCTCATTTCGCAGCTGACTCTAATGTTTTTAATATATATATATTTTGAGGGGTGTTTGCTATTTAGCTGCTCGCCCCTAGTCTCTATGGCATCCTCTTTTAAGGTGAGAAAGACAAACCCTCCGTGTAGACTCGACATAGCCATCGCTATGTCCGATTTGCAGCCCAGTAGGCCGAGCGGCTAAACCCTGTCTGTCTGACCTTGCAGTAATCGTCGAAGCACGAGCTTGCTGAGCGCAGCTGCCGGCGCGGTGTTGGTCTCAACCCACAAGATCGCTCGTTCGTCGTCGTTTCGAACGGCCTGCCAAGAAGAGTGGACGCCGGCACCGATCTGCTTCAGCTTCGCTGCATCGTCCTTCGGTTTTATCTGCACCTACGTCATCATCCAGTGCTACAAAAAGGACTATCGCACCGTAGTTCACTGGGATTTGCGGCCTGGTAGGCCGAGCGGCTAAACCCTGTCTGTCTGACCTTGCAGGTGAGAACTCTGACATACTATTCTAGTTAGACAAACTGTAACGTAAGGCTGCAAATCCCCTGTGTTTCTTCTCTTCGTGGCATGGGCGTTGATCTGTCCGTTTATCGCGCTCGCATAGGATGTTTTTCCTACTCTCTCGCGCACGGCGCAAGCCGACGCTACCTTTTTGTTCCGCGGGCATTAGCGTTTGTCCCCAGAGCTCACGTATTGTTATTTACTTTGTGCCTGTGCAACGTTTTGATCCTTGCCGGTGATGTGGAACTGAACCCCGGCCCCGGGGACTTGGAGGAACTTCAAAACACACTTGACAAACTTGTACAGTCCACTGAGCAATATCAACGGGAAAACGCAACCAAACTTTCTACCATTGTAGATGGGGTGAAAAACCTGACGGAAAGAGTGACTCATTTAGAAAAAAGTTAGAGGACTTGGCACGGGTTCAGAACGACGTTGTCGGTGTCCAAGCAAAAATAGCTTCTCTGGAAAATGAAGTCAAATCGATTTCCGCCACCTGTAACCGTCTTAGTAGTCTGCCAACCAGTTTGGACGCGCTGGATAACAGACAACGCCGGAATAACCTGATTTTCAAGGGTCTTCCAGAAGAAGACAAAGAATCGTGGAACAGATCTGAGCAAATTGTGAAGAACTTTATTCAAACGCACCTCGGAATTGAGGCCGGAGAAATCGAGCGCGCACACCGATTGGGAAGAAAGCGGGGGGACTACCCTCGTCCGATCATTGTTAACTTCCGTAGCTTTAAAAAGAAGCAGGAAATCCTTGAAAATGCGTCAAAGCTGAAACAACTCGAGAATTGGCGTGTTTGGATCGATGAAGACTTTTCACCTAACATTCGTCATGCTCGAAAAATGCTATGGGAGTACGGTAAGCCTCTCCGTTCGACCCAGACCCGTGTGCGCCTTGTTTTTGACAAGCTTTTCGTTGGCGATCGTATGTTCTTTTACAATGCGGAATCGGGTGATGTGATTGAACAGGAAAGAACAAGCTCTGTGCCTACACATGCTGAATCATGACGTCGCGCAAAAAAGCGCCTTTCGGGAACTGTATCTTTTCTTGTCGCCAATTTTAGGAGTCTTATTTCCAAGCAAGAAGAACTTTTGTGTTCGATCGAAATCTGTAAACCGCACGTCATACTTGGAACGGAAACTTGGCTTTCCAGTGACATTGATAACCGTGAGCTTGTTTTAGATAAAGATTATCTGCTTTATCGAAAAGACCGGTTGCATTCAAAAGGTGGAGGGGTGCTTATCGCTGTTAAAAAATGTTTCCATTCTGTCCCTGTCGAATTAAAAACCGATCTGGAAATGGTCTGGGTTCGCGTTAAGTTTTCGTTTTCTTATGTCCTGGTTGGTGTATGCTACAAGCCGCCACATGTTACCGTTGATTTTGTCCGTGATCTTTGTATTAACCTTGATGATGTTATTTCACGTTACCCCGGATGTCCTGTATTTCTTGGAGGAGATTTTAATTATCCAGGAATTAACTGGATATCTTGTGAACCACTACCTGACTGTAGACATGTTTCCGAGTGTATAGAGTTCCTGAATGTTTTTAAATCTCTTTACCTCTCTCAAGTTGTTCTTGAGCCTACCCGAGGAACCTCCATTCTAGACCTATTTTTTACGACTGCCCCTGACATAGTTAAGAGCGTAAATGTTCTTGAAGAGATTAGTGATCACAAAATGGTGATAATCGAAGTCGAAATGGCAACTCAGCACCCCCGCAACCAGTTTAAAGAAATTCATGACTATTCAAAGGCAAAAACTAACGAAATAAGCACAGTTATGAGGATCTTTTTAGATAACTTTGAGCGGTCCTTCCGCTTACGATCGGTCGAAGAAAACTGGTCCGCATTTAAAAATCAGCTGAATCGTATTCTCAACGACTTTGTTCCAAGAATAAAAATTCCGAACAACCCTTTACGTCCGTGGTTTTCTAAAAAACTTAAGTCTCTTCTTAACAAAAAGAAACGCTTGTACAACAGGGCCATGGAAAGCAACGATAATCTATCTTGGGACTTGTATAACTCCCATTCATCTATATGTGCTCTCGAAATTAAAAAAGCTAAAAAAACTTTCTACAGAGATGACTTACATGGCCTTCTGAAGTCTAATCCAAAAAAATTCTGGAATTGCATAAATCCGCCGAAAACAAGTTCTAATCGTAGCTTTACGAATGCGGAGGGAAATAGATGTACCGACCTTGAAACTGCTAACAATTTTAATGAATGTTTTAGTGAAGTTTTTACCAACGAATCGTTTCCGTTACCTTCTTGTGAATTGACCTATGACCATGCGTTTTTGGATAAAATCACTGTTTGTTCACGTGGTATAGGAAAAATCATAGAAGGCCTCCCTTATCGTTCTTCGCCAGGCATAGATGGCATTAACACTAAATTATTGAAACTTACGCAGCCATTTTCTAGCGACATTCTAGCTTTGTTGTATCAGCAATCCCTCGAAGAAGGGAATTTGCCGAATGACTGGAAGCATGCAAAAATTATTCCTGTTCACAAGTCCGGTGACACGTCATGTTTAAATAACTACAGACCTATATCGTTAACGAGCATTCCCTGTAAAATTTTAGAGCATGTCATATATAGTCATATTATTAATTTTGTTTTGGAGAATAACATTCTTTTTGAGGGACAACATGGCTTTAGAAAAGGCAAATCGTGCGAAACGCAACTCTTCGAGCTTGTAACAGATCTTTATGAAAACGTTCATTCGCTCCAACAGACCGACATCATATTTCTAGACTTTTCTCGGGCATTTGACTGCGTACCACACCAGCGGTTATTACATAAACTTGAAACGTTGAATATGGACCCCTCACTTATATCTTGGATTAGACAATTCCTTACGAATAGAACCCAATCTGTTGCAATTTCTGATCAGTTATCATCAAGCACTGATGTTAAGTCTGGCGTGCCCCAGGGCTCCGTGCTAGGACCTCTTCTTTTTCTCATTTATATAAATGATCTCCCTGTTAATATTTCTTCATCAATTCGACTCTTCGCAGACGATTGTGTGCTGTATAAAAAGATAGTACATACAGCCGACACCTGTACACTTCAAAACGATTTGAATTCTATTGCTTCATGGTGCAATAGGTGGCAGATGCGAATTAACATCGACAAAACAAAATATATGACTGTGACAACAAAGAAATCATCAATCAGTTGCAACTACTCTATCAATGGTGTCCCTCTCGAAAAGGTAAATAAATATAAATATCTCGGTGTTTTCATTTCTGATACTCTTAGTTGGCATGATCATATTAACTACATAGTTGGGAAAGCCAGTCGTTCCTTAGGATTCATCAGACGGAATTTGTATTTAGCTCCCCCTGAAACTCGTTTACTAGCTTTTAAGTCCTTTGTCAGATCTCAGCTTGAATATGCCAGCATCATATGGTCTCCCCACCAGGATTACCTAATTGCCCAAATAGAAAAAATTCAAAACAAAGCCGCGCGCTTCATATATAGTGACTATTCACCATACACGAGCGTTTCAGCGCTGAAACAAAGGGCTAATCTACCTTTATTAGACGCCAGGCGCAAAGTCTCCCGTCTGGTGTTCATTCACAATATTTATTATTTTGATATTAACCTTAAGGAACGCTTATTGCCTCCCCCTCATCGCATCTTTCCCAGACATGATCATCCTCACAAAATTTGTTTATCAAATTGTCGTACTAATCAATTCCGCAACTCGCCATTACAGCTCGCAATTACAGAATGGAACTCATTGCCCCACCACGTTGTAAATATAACTGATAAAAATGAATTCAAATCTACATGTGAACGTTTGTTCCACTTTTCCCAGGAATGAGTTATAGGATGGTGTCCTTTTTGTTTTTCATGTGCGAAGATAGTTTAACTTCTTTTTCCTGTAGCCTGGTTGGCATGATGCTCCCTGTTTGTGTACGAGTGTTCTTCTTCTGAGTGGGTATATTATGTTATTTTTGTTTGTGTACGAGTGTTCTTTTTCTTGAGTTTGTATATTTGCACTGTTTCTTGTCTTTAGGCAAATATGTACGAAATTTATTGTTGTAGTATTTTTGTCAAAAACGTGTACTCCCCCTCATACAATGCCCGAAAGGGCGCTTTGAGGTATATTAAATAAATAAATAAATAAAATAAAGCTACACAACCGTTTATGGCCAAAAGGGGACTGCATTAGCTCTTACCCTAGTACGAAGACGAAGCCATGTACGACGGTCTTATTTTTTATACATCGTGCCTCATGTGATGGCCCCTGTCGCCACAGTGATATTTTCTCGCCATTTTGCCGCGACCTCAGTGTAATGCCCGTTCTCCCTGCAACCGCCTGCAGGACTGTCTTGCCTTTGGCAGCGCGCAGAAACTGTTACGAAACGGTCGAGCAGAAACGTTGCCGCCTTCATGAGTGGGCTGCCACAAAGAGGCGGTAAAAACGGGGAAGCAAGCTCAGAGTTACGATTATGGCTCTTCTCGTACTTCCGATTTCTGCCGCTTTCTACACCTTTGCTTTCTTTTTCGTTTTGCATACTTTATTTTCGAAGTATGAAACAAATCCCCCTAACCGAAGGAACATCAAGAGAAGTGTGGTTCTTATTTTTTATCATAGTGCGGTTTTTTTTATATGTTTTTTTGTGAATTTTTACCTGCCGTGTACCCGTTGTTAACTAAGACGCCTGCTGTTATCTCGTCAACATTTTAGTAAAGTGTGGGTCGAGGATATTATACTAAGTTGTAGGTACTACTGCATACCTTAACGTCCATCAGCACAGGTACGTTAACTTTAAGATGATACTACAAAAGATGATGGTTGTGGTCCAAATTATCAAGGGCCCGTCCCATTAAACAACACTAAATATTCACTTTCTACGGATGTCACTCATGTTATTGGCATTGTTTCAAAGCACCATAATGAAGGGAAGCGGCCTAAGCACTAAATATCTGTGTACAATTATGCACTTTCTACGACTATGACCATATATGTACACACAATGAAGAATCAGTAAGTTCCTCTGCCCGTGAATCGCTCAAAACTTAACTCACTGCGATCCCCTTTGCTGGAGCAAAAAGGTAGCTCGTTACCTAAACTTAAATTTGACGCGTACTTTCCCGCAGCTTTTAAGCCATCAACACTCAAAAACATTAGCCATATTTTAATGCAGTGTAGATATAATTTTAGATCTTTTTAAAAGCACTATTACCGTGGCACTTAATTTGTGCACCTGCTAAGCGCTCATTGGTTTATAATGCCTTTGAAATAACGTTCTGGTGAAAAGAAGTCTGTAATGTGTCCGCATAAAAATACAGACGTTGCAAATATTTGTATGTACACATTTCGTCTGGCTTTAGTGAGTATGTAGCTGCTGGCACAAGTAATGATCTCTCTTTTTTTTATAAAAAAAGGGAAGCGTATCAATAAGATAATGCCCTTGTTTTTTATTCTCTTATACTCGAAGTGAAGTTCGCGGCAATATTTGTCCCAGCGGAGTCGTCAGGCCTAAAAAGCCTTTGTGCTCCTTTTTACAAGTGAATGAAACTAAACGGAGGACGAAGTACATTCTGTAGATATAAAATGCAGTCTTTGAGCTCACTCTTCTGCTGTGCGCCGCCATTCGCTGCCTAAAATCTGCACCGTCACAGAATCGGCGCTTCAAGTAATGTCCAAGGTATATGTACAGATGGTAGCGAAACATGGGCCAAAACACAGTACAAAATCAATTTGCCAGCGACATCAACCTGGAGGGTCTCGTGGTTACGGTGCGTTCAAAGAGCGACTAGGAGAAGTTATGGCAAACTATATACAAACAAAATAATGTTAAAATAAATTATATTAAGTTGTATTTTTAATTTTTGTATAATATTATAATTCTCTGAAATAACGTTTATCACAATCGAAAAAAGCACAATTTTTTTTTTTTACCAATAATACACTAATTTGTTCTTACCTTCTTCTGAACTCCACAATCAGCAAGGCTGGCTTATAATAGCGATAATTTGCGGATACCTCGTGCTGCGCATAGAGGCCGACTTTGACGTCCGTCTGCATGTTTTTTTTTAGGTCTCCCTGTGATTTTTGAATTCTTCTACCGGTACAGTTTGAAAAGCTTTGTTCGCTTAGCGTGATTACCCCAGTTACGTGCGCGGGAACGTAACATAAGAGTGATATTGGAACAGTCCCTTTCGTTTGGTTGGGCGCTTCTTCGTCCAATGGGCTCAGCATCCTTTGTGACAACGAGCCGCGCACCTTATGCAACGAGGCGTTGCTCCGTGGAAGAATGCCGAAGTGACAACCGCACGGCTAGCGTCTCGCTGCATCGGTTTCCTATATACACTCGAATGCGAGATTCTGTTACTGTCAGTGAGATGCCTACTGTGCTGTGTTAAGTAATGCCCTGCCCCCTTGTAAAGTGTTCTCCTTCATGTTGTTAGTTTTTATGAATCTAGCAGGGTTGGCTGGATGTGCTGAAGGACAAATAACAAAGCTACAATCGACCCACTACTGCACTGCCTAAAGGCGTAGTACGCTTTTACTAGAAATGTTTGCTTTCAGTTCGCTCTGACTTTGCAGCGTTGTTTGCGCTCATTACGAAAGCGCACAAGATAATCGAATTTACCTGAACCGGTTTGGGCCTTCGGCGTATGGGGTCTTAATCATCGACGCTCTAACCAATAAGTTAGTTTGTTATCAAACTTTTACTGTTCTTGGTTTAAAAAAACAACAACAAAAAACGTATACATCTTGGCAAGGAATGCAAGCTCTTATTGGCCACTATTTACACATTCATGAACATTCTTAGAGTCTGCTGATCAGGGTCATTTTTCTCCTTGCAGCATCAAGCAAGGGCCGCCTCATTGACAAGCGAAATATGGGCGCATTGAGAGCCAAGGTACGACAGATTCAACAACGAAACAAGAGGCTGCAAAAACGGCGGCAACGACAGCGTCAGATGAGGACTGTTGCTGAAGTAGTTGAGAGAGTCCGCGTTTTCGTGTCTCCAGCCGTCGCTGTACTGGTTGAGGCTCAGCCTTAGGATGAGGGATGTGAGCCTGTTTGATCGAGGATGGTGCAGCCAGGACAAAGTTTTGGCACGACTACCAATGTCCTACAGGACCTTCTTTTCCAGTGCTACAGCTTTCTTGGGGATATTGGCCTGGAGCCAGTAGCTGTGGTATGTGATAAGGGGAGCCAGAACGGCTACCTTTTTCATGCCTTGTAACTGCCGAGAGGTCTTACAGAGATGTCAAGGGCAAACCTCTTGTTTTCCTTTTTGATGCTGCGCCCCTGCTGAAGTGCCTCAAAAACAAGTTATTAAGTATGACTTTAAGGTACGTGATATATCATTCTACGCTAGACCACGGCGCACTAGAGTCAACCTGGGATGGATACGGCATCTCCGCTCAACGTATCCGGGGGTCCCTATCCTCGTGGGAGGAGACTTCAATGCTCCCCACAGGGAATGGGGATACCAGTACAACACCCGAAGAGGGGATCAAGTTAGGAATACCATGATAGACGCCGCATTCACACTACTCAACCAGCCAGGGGTATCAACCTGCATTGCATCAACGACCGCTAGGACCCATGCCCCCGACCTCACGTGGTGGATTGGCCCTGGAGTGCCGCAATGGCGCGCGGAACCAGACACATGGGGCAGTGACCACATGCCAATAAAGATCGGCCTTCACAGTGCTTGCCTCAAGAAAATCCGGCGTCGGGTGACGGTCACACACTGGGATAAGCTTCGGGAAGTATCGGCCACGATGATCCCTACTAATCCTACGGAGCTCCTTCCAGCTCTGCAACAGCTCCTTCGGGATTCGATCATCACTACGACGGTGGATGAAGACCAACCACAACCAGACCTTACCCTTCTACAGCTATGGGCAAAGCGCCGGCAGGCAGACGTGGCTGCGTCTAGGAACCCAACTACGCCGGGTGGTCGATCTTGTGTCAACCATCTTGCGGCTGAAGCGCGCCGGCACGAAAAAAGCTTTCCAGACAACGGTGGTATGAGTGGTGTGATAGTCTTGGGACCGGTACTGGAAACAAAGCTCTATGGCGCACGTATCACTCCATGGAGCGAGGGGGAAAACAGCCCGACCCAGCTGCGTGTGTTCGTCTCGCACTGCAAACCACACCGAAAGATTTTGCAACTTATGCCGCTCGAACATTCTTCCCCAAATATGACCAGACTTCACCCATTCACTGCCCCGATATTGACGAGTCCGACTCCAACTCCCAGGCAAACATTTCTAGTCCTTTTAACATGGCTGAACTTATTGCGGCGATTGAAACTGCTAAGAAACGCACGACCCCCGGTCACGATGGTGTCCCTACTGAGGTGTTCCAAAACCTAGAAGGTCCGGCTCTTGACACACTCCTAGAGGCAATCAACCAAGTATGGGAGACAGGAGACATCCCCTCTGACTGGAAACATTCCATTGTAGTCCCTATCCCGAAGCCAGGAAAGACACCCAACAATCTCCAAGCGTTACGACCGATTTCGCTTACACCAACGATTTGCAAGCTTGTCGAGAGGATGCTGGCCACACGAGTATCCTGGTGGCTCGAAAGATACGGCAAATATCACCCCGCACAAATCGGCTTCCGACCGTACTTGGGGACTGAGGAAGGCTTGTCGATTCTGGCGGATGACATCATACAGCTGTCACCCCACAGTCAGGTTGTACGCACGGTGGTAGCTTTAGACATTGCCAAAGCGTACGACAATATTGACCACAGAGTCATAATGACCAACCTTATAGAGCTGGGGCTTCCTCCGCGGGTCACACGATTTGTTTACTCCTTCCTTAGGAATCGAACATTTGCTATAAGGGTGGATGGACAACAAGAAGGATGCTTTACATCCAATAGGGGGTCCCCCAAGGATCCGTCTTGGCTCCGCTTCTTTTTAACATTGCACTCATACCTCTGGCATGGCAACTCCATCAGGTTCCGGACGTCAAATTTCTCGTCTATGCTGACGACGTCACTTTATGGACCACTCACAAGGACCTCTCTAGGCAAGCCAAGCAACTTCAAGAAGCCCTTGACATTCTTCTGAATTATTCACAACGAGCCGGGCTGGAAATTTCTTCGCAAAAATCTAGCTACATTGTGGTAGCAAACAAGGCGGGACGTAAGAAATTTACCCAGGCTCCCTTTCAACTCAGGCTGGGTGCTATAACAATACCTGAGACTACGGATGTCCGGATATTGGGCCTGGATATACACCAGTCAGGAAGTGGAACCCAATGGCTCCGAAAGATTAAGCAAACATCTGCCACCACTCTCCATCTCATTCGACGCATAGCACCGAAAGCTGGTGGTGCTCGTACAGAAATTGCTCGACGGCTAGTGCGTGCCATCTTACAACCGCGAATAATTTACCAAGCGCAATTCCATCGACTCACGGCGGCACAGTGGTCCCAATTGGAAACCATTAATCGTGACGCAATGCGCGCCATCACAGCACTACCTCGCATTACTCCAATTCCAACCCTACAAGAACACGCGAGGCTGAACACAATCACGGAACTCATCTCTCAGCGAGAACAGGCAAGGGAAATTAAACAACAGTTTGTACCAGCGGTTGCTGCGCTACATGCGCACTTTCAACGGGGCCCCCGCTGAACGTGCAGTCGGAGCCGATACCTCCATGGAAATTCACCCACATTCCCGAAGGAAAAATCCACCAATGTAACGCTGTCTGGCAGTCGATGTTTTCTAGTGGACACCTGTCTGTGCCTGATTGTACGTCAAGCACGTCTGATTGGCCAACAAGTTACTCTGACCGACAGTCAAACTCCAGTCAGACTCCGCTTGTCGGCTTTCTGATGGTTTCCTGGTGGCAGTCGGCCGCCGCGAAATGCCGTCAAGATTTCTTGGTGGCGATTCTGATTGTACATCGATTGTCTCTGACTGTACGTCAAAAAGCTTTGACGGGCAGACAGACGTACGGTCAATGGACGTAAAGTTCGTTCGAATACCACTATTTTGTCAAATCTATGAATACGAAAAATAATCTATGCACGAGAAAACGATTTCGGGGCGTGAGCCCATAAAATCGCTGATGTTAGAGATATTACAAGCAAGCGCACCCGACAACCCTGATCAGAAGCCCGCCGAACGCCGAACTGGCCGAACGCGCCACTTACTCCTTTACTTTCGCTTCGGCCCGGCTTCGCCGAGCTTCCATGAATGATCGCTCTCGACTCGTTTTGTTTGCCCGCTTGCTCCAACCTGTCGATCCTGCCCGAGCTCTACAACGTCTTACGTTTGAGTAGAATTTCTCCTCGAAAAGACCCAGTGTTTCGGGAGTTCCGACTATGTAAGGAACTTTAGCGGTGTAGTTGAAGACGACAAGGTGTACCAGGTCTACTGGGCCGGAGACGCGCGAACAAAAGGAGGGTTCTACGACGCGAAAGTACTCTACATGGCAGGTGAGTAGAACTGAAGTACGGCGATTGATGTACGAGTGCTTTGCATAACATGCTGAAGGCTTAACTGCATATGGAGCCGAAGCATTCCTTAGAGGCTGTGTCTACAGTGCCGTCCGACGGTCCACTCGCGCCTACAAGTGCCGTCCGAAAGAGAGCCAGACGGCGCGTGTATCACTGGTGGGGTACCGTCCGACGGCACTCTTGCAGAGCGTTCGAGTGCCGTCCGACGGTACTCTGCTCACGCGTTCAAGTGCCGCCCGAAAGTCTCGTATAAAACGAGTTCTCAAAATGAGTTTTTTGAAGCTGCAGTGTAGCTTAGTGGTAAGACGTCTGCCTCATGAGCAAGCGGTCCCGGGTTCAATCCCCCGTGCGGGGTTGCTTTTTTTTTTAATCTTTTGAGCGTTTTGTTTTGTCGACGCATTTGGCGATATTTACATTTCTTTTTTACGATTAACATTGGGAAAGCCGAATGTTGTCGACGAAATTTCGCTGAATAAAATGGTCAGACGTCATCTGATGGACCATCAGGGCACGTTCCACCAGGGCTGCTGACTGGCAGTCAGCGTCCCAAATTACGTACCTTGATGGAATTTTCAATGGGGTTACCACCAACAAACCGACCAAGTATACGACGTCGCGATCAGGGGGGCACACCCCCAACGTCCCTGCCCTGAAACCCAACATGACGACCACTGTCAAGTTTACACGGATGCAGCGATCTTCCCAGACGGTGGCCGAGTCTCATTCCTCAGCTCCACACATACATGCATCCAGTGGCATCAGCGATATACATCTCAGGAAGCCGACCCACTTGTCATGGAACCACAGGCCATCCACGACGCTATACAAGCAGTGACCACCAAGCTGCCGACGATCCGCCATCTTCACATTTTTACACCCTCCTTAGCGGCAATTCGAGAGCTCAAAAAGGTTTCCAGAACAATGGAACTGTGTCAAAGGATACACACCCTTCACCGCAATAACCCGACCGGCATTAAGGTATACTGGATTCAAGGTCATGCCACGAACCAATACAACCTCGCAGCTGATCAACAAGCACACTTTCCATCTGATCCCAATCTCCCTTCCCTCCCCCTCCCGTCTGATCCCCTTTCCCTCCCTCCACGCCCGTAAACACTCTCTCTGGCAGGACACACGCGCTCATATCCCACCGTGTGTCTGCTCCCTCCCCCGCCATCTCACCAGGGTGGAGGAAGTTGTGCTTCGGAGACTGCGGGCTGGGGTGGCCCTTACACCGGCTGTAACCTGCACATGGAGCTCTCCACCCGGCGCACGACGGGCGACATGCCCCAAGTGTCCCCTAGACGTGACGGAAGCGGATGTGCGTGACCTTATATGGACTTGTCCTGGCCTACAGACTGAGCGTACTCGCCTACTTATAGCTGCAGGTCTCCAACACAGTGCACCCACCAGCTACCATAAGTGGCTGCATGACAACCACTATCACAAAACATTGCTTCAATTCATTCATACCACAGGCCTTGTAGCATACATATAGAGGCATCTATGCCTAAAGGCAACCCACATAGATGCCTACGTAAAAAAAACGTCGTGCAAAGCGCGTACATAAGAAAGCTTATGAAAATGACAGGAAACTTGAGATCCGTTATATGCACAAGCTGAACGAGAAGCACTTCAATTCGACGTTCTGCTGAAAGATGTCGGTGGAACTAGAGGCTCAAGTGTTGAGCAACCACTGTGCTGCTCTAATGGTATGCGTATGTAACGTTAAAGCCATTCCGGCTGCTGCTATTCACACAGCGAGATTCATTGAAAGAATCGACCGTTTCTTTGACAGCCTATATAGCTCGGACAAATTTGCTAAGGCGCCTTTTGCATCTGCAGTGCATAATGACTCTGTCCATGAAGAGCTTTTAAAAGAGTGCAATGAAGTTTTTGAAAACCTGGAACTACTCGGATGTACAAGGCAGTCAAACAACAATCGTGGCTTCTGCTTGACAATGAGGTCTTTGATGATATTCTGCGATCACCTCGCAGTTAAGTGTGGTTTTACCTACCTCTTAACCCACCACTTGAACCAGGAAGCACTTGAGAACACTTTTGGTATTATACGCTCAAAATCTGGAGCAAACGCAAACTCTACTTCTCGTCAGTTTCAGGCTTCGTTCAGGCATCTTTTCGTGAGCCACTCGTTCAAGCTGACTGGAAAATCAAACTCCGCTGAGGACATGATGTCCCTCCTTGCTACTCTTCCGGTAGACCTATCGGCACCCTCTGCTCCTCTACCCTCGGGAAGCTCATTTTTGTTCTTAGTGCGGCAGACGATTCGCCCTTAAACTACCCTTCGGTCGTGGTAGAGAACAACATGGTTTATTTTGCTGCGTGGCTTGCCAAAAGATTTTTGAAGGTTCATTTTTGTGTCGGGGCATCTCACAGATGTGAGCTCAGGAGAAAAAAGGCGTGTTTTTTTTTTACGGAAACCAAGTGCTACAGTTTTTGAGTGTAAAAGGCGCTGCTAACTCGGATTTTGGAAACCTTTCCGTTTCCTTCCCTTCTTTCACGTCATTCGCTGAGGCTTGTGAGCGTGTTTTAAAGGCAAGCATCAACAACCACATTTCAAAGGAAGGCATAGGGCGTACTCTTTGGGTGCTTCTTCATCAGGAGGTCCAAACGTCTCTTGCTGTGTTTAAATACGATGTGTATGACGATTTGTTTTCTCTTTTTGCTAGAATCAGGCCACACTGGTTTGCACTAAAAAAAACAACACTGAACTCGTTTATGCATCATCAAAGTGTAGCGGTAGGCAACAAGTGCAAAGGCTAAGCACGTGATAAAACACAGAGTTCATTTTTCAAAGCAGTATATGTGCTTTTCTAGCCGTCAGTGTGGTGTAAAATAGTATATTCGGCGGCTCGATATTTTGCACTGTGTCTTTCGAGAAAATCTGGCGAACGCAAAATTTCACGATATAGACCGATATTTAATGCTTTCATATCCATGGATGACTCATTTTTTGCGATTTTTGTCAAATTGCAAAATTATTGAAAATTAACTCATTGCGAAAATTAGGATGCTTACAGTGCTTTGCTTTACAGACCGCTCATGCGGTTTTGTCACTGATTCAAACATGTGGTTTTAAGGTCCAAAGAAACAATGGCCTATGCCGTGCAGCGGACTGGAGGGCTCGAAAGTAATTTACGCGTGCAAGGAAGGCACCAGAGCACGCAGCACCATTGTACGCAAGTTACAACATTTTCTGGATTATGCTATCAAGCCCAAGAACGGCAAAAAAGCTGTTATTTTTCTTGCGTCTTCTAAAGAGATGAACACAGCTTTCTCGAAACACCTTGAAATTTGTGATATTGATGGCTGTCTATAAACTTAACAATGCCCACAGAACAGGCAGCCAACTGTACCGTGCGTCATGTGCTATCCTGTCATAATGTGCCTTGTGTATCGATCTACTAGTTTACTTCTACCTTAAAGTTAGATACTGATTGTATGATTCTGATGAGTGTTCTGGTTGAGTGGTTGTAAGCAGTTATAAGTGAATAAATGTTAGTAAAAAACATTGGACTTGCATTAGAGTTATTGTGGTGTGTCTAGCTCTAACACAGATCGAGCAACGTTATTGTTATTCACTTTTTTTGTGAGGTCAGTCAGCTTAAAGCCGCTCCCATATTTCCGAAAAAGCTAAAAAAAAGAAGCAAAAGGCGGTTCTGTTCAGGTAGAGTTTTGGGGCGAAAAAATATTCTCGTGAAGCGAGCTGCTTAAATAAGGCGGCCGCGCACAAAAATGAAATTATTTTCAGCGCAGATTTAAAGGTCTAAATGAGGTATGGTTGATTCAACATGAAAAAAAAAACGAGACTGCAGGCAAGAATGACGACACACTAAAAAGTCTTAAACGTAGCTTGGCACAGCTTTGTTTGAGACTTTTAGTGTGACTAAAAAGCTTTGTTTTAGACGTTTGAAAGACCAGATTGCAGGCTAAAGGGGCGATCGCCCTTATTGCCTGAAATCCCTGTTTCTCTCTATTTATTTTTGTTCCGCCGAAGTGCTATCATGAGATATGATCGCACTAGCAAGCCACTCATGAGCAGCCATTTTTTCGACACGTGGGCTATATGGAACTCAGAGTACTAAATGTACATATGCCTTGGAATGTTCTACTTGTACCGACTTCTTATCTAGGAACTTTTGTTGAGCGGGGCATCGCTGCCGTGCGGCAGCGATACCCCTTGTATTTTTTGTCTATTTTGTTTTTCAGTCGGCGTTTCTAGCGTGTCACCCCAAGAACTTTATTGTGTATTTTTCTGCAAAAAAAACCAAACTACGCATTTGCGAACCTCATTTTTTAGTCCAAATTGTGCTAGCGGTCTGAACCTTATGTTACAGTTTCAGGTCTAACCGCTACCTAATTAAAAATATACAAGCGATTTTCTGAAAGCTTCTGTGGGAAAATAGGGCCAGTTTTTAACTTTTTTCTGTAACAGGCGCAATTCAGCGCCATGCATTCAAGAGTTCCATCGGCCACCTTTGACCTATTGAAGATTTTAAAAAGTTATTAATATTTTTCGAGTTAGAAAATGGTTAGTTTTTGAATTATGGCATCTTGTTTGCACTGTTAGCGCTATACTTGGGCGGATAATGAGCGTTCGTCGATTCACATGGTCTATGTTGCTAAGAAAAAAAAAGGCTGTTAATATTTTGGGGCCACGTTGTACAATTAAGGGCTTTAAAATACAATTTATTTGTTTACCTACTACATAGAATATTTCTTTTTAACTTTTGTTAAATATATTCAGCGCAAAACAACGCTAACTGACAGCTATTTTCATCTACGGATTTGAGAAATGCTTCAGAGGTATTTACTTGTTCTTTATAGAAAGCTAAAAAAATGCGTCTAAGATATTTACAAAAATGCATCACAGAAAATCATTTTAGACGGTTTGGGTGTCCTTCATATTCAAGCAGCGTACTAGCACCAGCTGAACATCTGGCGTGCATTACGTAACTCTAGATTGTGCCGATGCCAGCCGTGATCTGGCGATGGGACAACAGTGACATGTGTATACGGCCGATACCAGTTATCCATGCCTCCGTTTCCTGTATCTTGCTCTCCAGCTAGACAGTTGATGGATACCAAAGCAGACACGAAATGGGATGCCGAGGCAGCCACTTGCGTCCGCTCTCATCCGAATCGCCGTAATTTCTAGAACGAACCACCAGCATCGCAAACTGTTATGAAGAGCCAGCGCCAGTTACGTAAATTCTTGTCGCTTCAGGATTATTTCCGAAGCACGGGTGCGATAAGACACAAAACACACCAGACGAAAACATGACTGAGGTTCTACAGTGGGCACTACTTAACCATGAATTTTGTAAGATTTATTTCTTCATTCTGAGTGCAGTGATCCACAGAAAAATTGTAATTAACGGAGGATTTTTCGCAACATAAATTTGAAATGTTTTATTGATAATGAAGTTATTGCAAAGTTGCGAGCTGGACAAGCATCACGAAAAGAATCCCTGGAAAAGGGGAACAAGAAGGACAAAATGACAAACGCTACATTTCATACACAGCTAGGTAGTGCATGACCGATAAAATCCGCCTGGTTCTTTTATCGAACCAGGGACCTCTCTATTTGCAGTGATGCACATTACCAACTCAGCTAACCATGATTTAGACGTCAGTAGAGCAAAAGGGTTTTATCAGCTGCCGCCAGTCTAACACCAACAAGGGTGAACGACCTGCATTTT
>JAZHYW010007311.1:0-47231 GCA_037355805.1 Ixodes ricinus | reverse complement strand
CGCGCGATCAGTCGTACAAGGCGAACTTTCACGTGTAGCTACACTAATTGCCAAACACGTTCCCGCTATCAAACATATAACGTCTCAACACAGAGCATTCCGCAAGTCCCGATTGAACTTCTGCTTCGGCAACGTGGCCAGGCCAGTCTCTCCATTCTCAACGTGCACAACCCCTCCTCCCTCCCTCTCCCCCTCACCCCAAGAACCCCAAAAAAGGACACGTTTGAAGAAATATTTAAGGCCGCAATCAAGATAGCCTAACCACGGAAAAACTCGCTCGTCATCGTCGGAGATTTTAAAGCGACGCATACATCGTGGGGCTGCATGTCAAGCCAAGCACAAGCCAAACACCTAAACGAAACCTAAACGACCGACCCGTCTAGGCAACAGCGTACAACGTGACTCCTGCCCGCACCCAACGCGCGCGCGTACAGAGCACCTATGCGTGTGGTAAAACCTAGAAAATAATCTCGGCAGTGAACGTAACATCTTGGAATCGAAAGTGCAGATGCAAGTGGGACGAGCACCGGGACGGAAACAGCGCCTCACCGAATGGGGCGTGCTACGCGAACTCAGACGGACAACAGAAGAATACATAGCAGAAGGACTATACACCCTTGCCATAGGGTCAAACAATTACAAACAGACATAAACAGAGCAACAACCGAGTTACGGACAATGAAAAATTCCCCAGCGATTGACCCGCACCTCCTTTGACAGTGGGAAACCCGTCGAGGTCTCACCCACAGTTGGCGGAAACAAATTACACAGGAAGCGGAACGCTATGCGGAGGATCTGACAAACGCCAATGGGAAATATGCAAAATATCAGCGCCCCTAGCGATTCAGGTGCACCCTGGGAGCAAGAGAGTGTCAATGGGTAGTTTCGGTTTCGGTTTCGCCGGGTTGTGCATCTATCGTCTGCAATCGTCACCGCACCGCCATTGCTTACGTCGTCATGGATTACTCCACACTTACGCGCGATGCAGTAAGTACGATTTTCCTCTCGTCCATACATACCAGGCACAGCGAATAATAAAGCAATTACAATTTCGCTGGCACGGGAGTGAGCGAAAACGTCGCATTGGCGAAGTAATGTGAATACAGATCGACGTACGCCAAACGCCGTGCCAATCTCTGCGTGCATTTTTTGCAACCTCGAGAACAGATTGTTAGAGTAGTACTCCAGTTTTATCACACCCTTGCTTCGCCAATCGCTATGTTCAGTTAGACTAATCCGGTACATTACGAGACTCGCTGTACGAGAATATGCTCAAACCCAAACGTGTACCTCTTGCTACGTCACTGTGAGGAAATCGGCTACGCGAATAATCAGAACAGTCGCGGTGTTGGTGTGCCCATATCGCTAAATGTACAGATTTCTTAAGCAAACTTCTTTTAACACCAACATTTCGTGTTGGGGTTAAACGACGTCACAATATGGATGACTCAAGGTTCGGACGGCTACATTCAAGACAACCTGCAGGTAGACATCGAGAGGACTCAAAGTTAAGCAATCGCAGCAAGTCTCACATGCGCAGCGGAGAAATACGAGCTCCTCGTCACTCGAGAAACGCGCCAAAGGGCCAAACAACAAGGCGAACAACCCGAAATGAGGCTCCACCTCGACGGCTCCACCCTACCCTCAAGTGGACGGCCTACGCGCGTTGGCTCTTCACCTCCAATCCAACGGACGTGCGACCCACACGATGTAACTCCTAAAAATACAAATTGCACAAATTGTCCATCTTATCCGCCGCGTCTACCACAGACAAGGAGGACACAAGGACGAGGACACTCTGAACATTGTACAGGCTCTCATGGTGAGCCGTATCTTCTACTACGTACCCTATCATTGATTCAACCGCACCAAACTCGACCGCTTAAACATCATCTTAAGCTCGCCAGTCAAAACGGCCCTGGGATTATCTCCGCACACGGCGACCCAAAAAGTCTATTCCAACTAGGCGTGGACAACACTGTGGAGGAACTCATAGAAGCCCACGCAACTGGGCAACTCACCCATCTTGGTAACACGAGTACAGGCAGGCGCCTCCTCTGTCGTCTAGGCTAGCCGGAACCCGAAGAACAACAATTACTACAGCGACCGCGCCCTATTCCTCCAAGAATCATACCTAAGATTGTCCTTGCGCCTATACCACGAATGATGCATTCCGAGCTGCAGGCCCGCCGAAGATAAGCCACTGTTCGTGCACTCTCTCGCCAGTACAAGAATGACCCAGACGTGCTGTACGGCGACGCCGCCTCCTACGCACCCAACATCGACGCCATGGGCTTGGCAGTCACAGACTCGAAAGGATCAATTGCGACAACGGGCTCCATCCGAGCCACGAGCTCCAGCAAGACCATAGAAGTCACCGCAATCGCGTTAGCACTGACACAGATATACCACACCCACAACGACGTCCAACAGCAATACACGATAATCACCGATTCAGAAGCCGCCTGCCGTGCCTTCGCGAAAAATGCCCTGTCTCCACGGGCACTTTGCCTTTAAACCCATTAGGCTCCAACAAACTCCCGCTCTCTGCATCGTACGGTCATGCCTACCTTCCATGTAACGAAAACGCAGACGCGCTTGCCCCAGCAATAACCTACTGGGCGTTAGCCATGGGAAAGGAGGTATCACAGGCGGACGAAGTTTCTAATACCCCCCCCCCCCCGCTATTCTACATAGATACGGCAAGATCACAGAACACTAGCGTTGGCAAAGGAAAATATCACCACCGCACCGTTCGCTCAGCAAGCACGAAACTTCCGCGAAGCGTCTTATACAAACGGTCACATACACCAACATATATCAAAAAACACTTACTCTTCCCCACCCAGTGCTCGGACAAAAGCTCGGGTTGCCAACACCCCCTCACCTTTACCACTCTACTGGTGCCTGCCCGGCAACTATTGGGCAAAATACATCCAACCAATACCCCACCCTTGACTTTTCTCTTGGAAGACTGCACTCTCCGGCACAACGCCTGACGACCAGCGGCGGCAGATTAGTCTGTCCAGCCGGATAGCTGGAGCCAACGGCGACCTGGGCAGAGGGCTGAAACCAAGAGGAATACAACACAACAATCACTCGATAATCCTTTCAGATTAATAAAGTATTTTCCTTCTCCTCCTCCTCTTCTAGAAAACAAAATAGCCAAGAACAAAATGCTGTCGTAGAACTGCCAATGCCAAATGCTCGTGCCAGGAAACTGGCATTCACGCGCTCCGGAACAAAAAGTAGAAACCGACGCGTTGGGAACAAAATGGTCTCATGTGTATTTTGTTCCAAACACTCGCTCATGCACCCCGGTGCGTGAACACGAGTCTGGTGCCCAGCCACTTTGGCGCGACGTGTTGCAGCTATTGCTCTGACTGTAATGTGGATTACCACAGGACTGCTCAGTTTATTTTTTCTGTTCCAATAAACTATTTCCATCGCACACCTTACCTTTCTGCCTACAAATATCCAGTGATGCGAATTTCATTGACAGAACGAAGATCCCTCGAAGGTCGATTTCGTATTTAGCGTTTACTGCGCTGTCAAGAATAGCTTTTCTTTTTTTGCGGGGCGGGCGTGTACAGGCAAAAACATCAACAGGCAACAAAGCTTTCGCATGAAAACGTATGAAAAAAAAAAAAACATTGCAAGCGACCACGAAAAGTGTGCTGCGATTGGCCTCGGTACCGGCTGCATTGAGAAAAGGCGTTGAATGAGATTTTTCTTCAGCCATTGCGTTGAACAATGTTTGGGGTGGGTTCTCTCGCTTTCAGTTGAATTGATGTAGGCAAAGTATGTGATGAATTATAGAGCTTTGGTGGAACGATTGTTCCAAGATGTTGCATATAAAGCAGGACAAAAAGACGTGTTTTTTTGTTGGCTGAAACGCTCTTTAGAAACAGTGGCCCCCGTGACCGCGTTTGCGGTGAAAGACGCGAACGTATATATGCGAGATTCTGTGTAAAGGCGAGGAGCGCCTCTACAGTACAGCTCTACTTATATCTCCCGTTGAAAACAAAAATGCACATAACGTAAGTGAGGAACCGAAGAGTGCGCGTACGTTTATATTTCTCTCCCACAATCTTATTAATCTTTGCTGCGGTGATGGATACCTGGAGCTTCTGACATTACAGCGACGTTCCTTTTTTGTGCGAGAGCAGTTGCCGCGGTGGTTATGCCACGCCGACGGAGAGACGAGCTTGTCGGAGCGGAACCTTCACTCCGAAAGTGGCGCAACACTTTCACCTAGGCGTTCCCCGCCAACTGAAATAGCATTCGTGTTCGCTCGCGAGGCTTCGGCGGACGCCTTCGGGACCCGGAAAAAAATAGCAAAAGTCGGCTACTTTCAGGACGCTAACATCGGCGCAGCTCGTCTCGCGCCGAGTCCATTATGAGATAAGCGAATAGTCCTTGGGGTTAACGGTTGCCAAGCATGGGACCGACTGCCTCCGGGCTAACAATTCTTTCGTTCCGCAAGCCGTGCTCTGAATAATGGTGATTTAGGGGAGATACACCGTGGGAAAGATACCCACTTCGGGAATGCGCATTCACAAAAACAGCGACACGGACGGATTGCCGTTGCAACGGGAAGGAAGGAGCTTTGGCTTTGGCGGATAAGCTATTTTGGCTCGCAGCGTGATACAAATTGTTTATTGTTTCGGTTTGCCTTGATCGTGAGTGCTGCTTTTAACGGAGCGAGTTTACCTGAGGCTTGTTTATTTTTCTACGAACACGTGTTTGCGTTGTTTAAGAAATGAAAGACGTCAGAGATGGCGTAATGTTTTTACGTAATTATTAAGGCAGTCACAGCTCTTCCTGCTATAACGGCTGCAAGCGACATGTATGCAGCTGGTGAGCAGCGGTGCATAAGCGTTATTCTGGTGAAGTAGAGCGTTAAGCCTACTAAAGTTTTCAGACATCTGAAATCACAGTAGGAGAAAAGGACAATGTCGGCGACTAGAGTGTACGAGTGGGGACAATGGTTAGGTGAAGGAGGACATCCGTTGACAAATAAACCGCATAGAAACGTTCGTCCGACTTAAGTCGCGCAGTCCATTTTTTTTCTAGCCAAGTCAAGCAGCTGCTAAAGCAATGTCAGCAGTGCCTGGACATCACGGGATAAATTTTGAGAAAGTCACATAGGTATGTGTTTGTCGGATTTTTTGTTTCTTCTATATGATCAAAAGTCCCAGTCAATCCTGAACGACTCCTGTAGAATGAATTTTTGCATAGAGAGTACACGCTATTATCTTTATTTCTGAGTTTTAGTCTGTTATGTCACAAATTATGATGTTTTATTCGTGTAAAGATTTGCATTCTCACTTTGTCCTCCTTTCTTTCCTTCTCCAGTGATTAGTATCGTTATTATTGTCCAGCTCGCTACACCTTCGGATGTATTGCATTAACAATAGAACCATCAATTGACAATTTTTCAGGGCAACTTTATTCGCGTCCAATATATTTTGTGAAAATAGCATCATCATATGGTATGCTTTTCATTATGTCATGACGTGCATGCATGCCAGCAGTTTTCGTCTAAAATTATATTATTGAAATTGCCACGCAAGCTACCCCGTGAAATAAAACTAAAAAAAACGCCCTGGCATCTTTTATTTATCGAAATACGGGTATCTAAACGCAGGTACCGAGTGTTACCCTACAATGCACTTTTTTTACCTTGCAACGTTCGATCAATGTATTACACTTCTCACTTTAGACGGACGCTTTTTTCCCATCGAAATGGCAATTTGGGTTGCGGCTTTCTGCTTGATTTGAAAGTATTAATTCCTTCTGTCGGTCTCTTGCCTCCAATACTTTCGTGTTTTTTTTTGTTGTTTTTTTACATTTTGCAAGTGATGCAAGGTCACCGAGTGAGCAGTGAAATTTCAGCCTCATAGGCGTTCGTAACAGTATTTCAGGACCTTTTATTTATTTTGTTTCTGGAGAAGATAACGCTTATGCGTTCGATTTTGTTTGCCGAGAGTAGAAAACTGCAAATTTAGCGCACGATACCATACGCGCATAAGAGGACACGTCTCGTGAGAAGATTTTATATCTGATTCATTTTTTGTTTGACGACGTAAGAAACAAAACGTCAGCAATAGCGCAAACAGTCGGATGGCCCAGTCAATGCTAAAATATTAGAAAACCCACAATGACAATTAAAAAAACATACTACTTTAACATGTTGATATTTGTTAAGTAGACAACATTATTTAAAACTGTCTATGAGAATGCGATTAAGGTCTTATTTTTGAGATTCGGCTAAACTTTAAACCGTGTAGTAACGTCTTTTACGATTCCTCCACTACAGTACTCTTAAAAAGGGTACTGTACTACCCTCCTTAAGGGCGTAACCGACTTGCACTCACGGCAACATCCTTTGGAGGTAACGGCACCCCTGCAACAAGGGTGCAAACTTACACCCTAGGTTGGGATGCAGCATTGCCTCCTGTTGGAAAGAACGTTAGTTGTTTTTTTGGTAAAGAGTGCATCCTCAGCTTTTACCTCCTTTAGGAGAAACTCCAACCCCCTTCGGAGGTAAGACGACATGCTTGAAGTGGCTGCTTTTACCTCGTTTTGCAGGCAACAGCACCTACTGTAGAGGGTTGGTTTTCGCTCCATATAGAGCTAACAGTTGCCCCATCCTTTTTGGGGTTAAACGAACACTTGATGGGATCACTTTTACCCCTTAAAGGATGATACTATAGCCGTTTGTGGGTGAAATAGTACACGCTTCAGGGGTGGGCCTTACGATAGATGAGGACGGCACTAGTTCTGAAAATAAATGACAATGTTTTATTGTGGCTGTCGCAAACAGAATGGCTAAAACCAATGGCATGACTAGAGATCTTATAAACGTTCTAATATGAAACAACTAAGCGCAATAAAGGCACTTGGAACAGGGGCTCTAGTTGGCGACAGTTAATAAAGTTATCGCAAAGAAGGGCGTAAAAAAATTTATCTCTACCGGGAAAATCAGCGTGAATGCTTGGAACACTGTTTGGATTAGCGAAGCTTCAATAGGGTAAACTCAAATGACTGAGTATTGCACGAACCAGAATTGAAATAAACGCAGTGTGATATAATATAGATCTAGTTTCACACATATTGCAAAAGGCGATACAAGCCAAGACATGAAAAGCAGTGACTAGAGCGTCGCATCTCAAGGACAGCAATACACTGTGCCCGTTATTCTATACACAGTAGTGAAATGAATGCTGGAGGAAGGAAAGCAGACTCTGGGATTTGCTCTCCTAATGTAAAAAGAAGAAAGGGCTCGTATCTCCTGCAACTAATGACCCGCAACAAACTACCGCGAGGGCCAAAGGATTCTAACCCTTCAAATGAACTGAAAACATCAGTTTTGCATGCTTCGGCACGGTAACTTACGACATGAGTTCAGCTGGATGGTGGATTTCTTTTATAAAAAATTTCGAAAGAGAAAGCTTGCCTCTGTCAATAGTTACAAATGAGAACAATAAATTTCACAGGGACCGACATAAGCCCATCTCAGACAAGAGCTTAAAAACGCTCTTGCAGGCCACTGGGGCATACTAGAGACAACCCGGGGGACCAGAGCAAAGTGAGAAGAGTCTTCTTCCTACATTTTTTCTGTTTTAGCTTGCCCAATCATCCCAGTGGCCCCCAACGGCATTTTGGAGCTCCAGTCTAAAGTAGGCTTAACTCTACCGCGGTCCATAGAAAATGTATTGTTTTCATTTGTAACTTTTGACTGAGGCAATATTTTTCTTTTGAAATGTTCATAAAATGCATTCACCGTCTAGCTGACCAATGTCGTAAGTTGAAGTGGCGCAGCACGCGAAATGGACTTTTACAATTCATTCAATGTGGGTTAGAGCCTTCGCCTTTAAAATTACACAGGACAGATTACATATGAGGCTGTGAATAGTGACTTTCCTGACCGAATCGATTAGTTTTCGAATATTTGGTACACTGATTGTAAAGAGTACAGCTTATCACAGTTTCCTATAAACCATTAGAAAAGCACAATGCTGATTGAAAACTTCCAAAATTGAAGTTTGTGATTAAGTTGAGACCAAAACTAGAACAATGTATGAGTTTGGCGACTACATCAAAATTCGGACAAAATGTAGAAACTGTAGAAGCGTGGAAATCAAGTTCAATCAAAAACTGCTTTGGGGTAGTCACTACAGTAGGAGATCAACAATGAAATGCTCAGCATGGGCTCACGTAATTCACAGGCTGCAGTTGTGTGAGAAAAATAATAGTTATCATCCTACGGCATTCCACAAAAGATAGTTTCGCAAGAAAGTATACACTTTATCTCAAGGTACACCAGGAGACGGTCAACTATATGCGGAATTTCTGTCAAATACATATAATAATACATATTCATATACACAAATACAAATACACGCGCGGAGTGCATAGCGACATCTTAAGGCACGTACGGGAGCTCTGTGGTAACCACCTGGAAACTGAAATCCGAGGTATGAGCCGTTGCAAAATAGCTTCCGACTATTTGAACAACATCCTAAACACATTAGAACCTTTAAAAACGACGTTTCGATTCGTTATTTGAAAATTATGAATATTCGCGCACTCATAAAAAGGTTGCATGTGCTGAGTATCGGGCACTAGAAAACCATCTTAAATTTAAACCTTGCAAGCACAAATCACTGTGTAAATGGACTCACAACCCTCACATGCTTTTAGGCACCGAGTATCATTAGACTGAAATAAATACAATATGTCAATGATGCATACAGTAAAAAGCACTGATTTTGTGAGTTACGAAAACGTGACTATAAATCAATGTCATTGCCGTTCTGTAGCTCTCAGAATTAACCATCCTGCCTTATGTCAGACAAAACAAAAATTAAACAACTAAATAAAGATACCTAAACTTGCAAAAAAGTATTCAAAAATAAAATAGTTTTTGCATTTATTTTAGGTTTGCAAGCACTGTCGTACACGTTACTCCACATTTGTGTGTTTCAGAGCAATTAAGTTCTCGAATGCAATGAATCTGGGCCTGAACGTTTGAAGTTACTCAAAGTTAAAGATGAAGTAGAGGCAAAATGCAACCAAGACTGCTTCAGCAGGCGACGCGGCTTCGAGGTCTCCCTTCACTGCCGCATAGCTGGGCACCTCAAGATTAGTTAGGTATTAGCTGACAACCACTGGGTAGATTGCACTGCCTGCCTGGAACCAAAGAAATGTGGAAATCATTTGATATAAAATGTAAACCTATCATTCCCAATTTGTTGAAACTTTGAATAAATATTTGAGTTTTCTAACGCACATTTGGAGCATTTGATGGGCCAATGATGCCAGAGTTGAGCAGCATCAACTATACTTACCAGACGTGACCAATTTAAATCTTGACCAACTACACCATTGACTAAAATTATCACATGGCAGGAGGTAATCGTAGATTAGTAAGCACATTGTATTTACTGGCCAAGTTTAAATTTGTCACCCAGATTTACTTAGGTGACTAACAAATACTTGTCAGGGGGCACAACTACTGTAGAAGGTGAGTAGCTACTCAGCACCACAGCCGACTCCCATGACCGCCAGCAATAAATGCCGAATGCCAAACTTCGGCAAATATGTAAATATTTTGCCGAAGTGATCTGCCAGTATAAAAATTATTACATGTTTTATTTAGACACGAAAAAAACCACCACAGAAGGACGAAGGTACAAAATAAAACACACCAAAAACGGCACTCGTAGGCGCCTTGTGTGTTTTACTCTAATTTATTTACTCTAAGTATAATATCAATTTTCTCTCAAAAATGAGCGAACACCTAACACACAGAAAAATATATATAAATCAAGAGCCCCATTTCAAGTGCCCAAATCAGAACAAGAAAATTAACATAAAATATCTGACTACGTTTATCTGCAGTAAACAGTGTTAAGAACTGCCATGATATAAGTCCAAGGTGGCAGCCACAACAGCATGTGGTGGTGGGTTTTAGTAGACCTAGGAATAAAATTTAAAATACTCAATATCGAAACAAACATAAATTATGAACGGAGTTCTTCAATCCACATGCAACCAAGGGAGGACACGGTCATTTGGTCCCTGATCTCAAGTAACGACAACGAGCCATCAAGTGGCGCCCCTCCTCCTCGGGGCTAATAACAAGGGTTTATTTGACGAATGCCAAAAGCGCTTGTCCTCTTCAAGCGCTGTAAACCTCTCTGACGTAACGTTCTCTGCCGGGGTCCTCCTAAGAACAAAGCACGATTGAGAAAACGGGCACGATCTGTAACTCCTGAGGGCGTTCTTTCTGGCTGTCTACGCGCACAGACGTATTTGTCTGATCCGACAATTAATATATGTCGGACATAATGATGTGACTTCTGGCCAGATACGGGAGGAGGCTTCTCTAACGCCTTGCACCACACACGAATCTATATTTTATGAGCACACACGCGCCACCTTCATGGATGCACCGGGTCATCCTGGAGTATTCATTGTGACATGACAGATCAATGGGCCCCGGTTTCCCATAGTCGGTTTTATAGTTCTGTGGATTTTGCTGGGGTCTACGGGCGGCCTACTTTAGGTGCCTGCAAACCGCTTTAGTGATTCTCGAGATCTGTGCGTCTTCCTTCTCTAACTTAGGCCTTCGTTCTTTTTAATGTTTAACCCCAAGAAGAGATCGCCTTTATTAGGTAAGCGACATTCGTTTATAACGGCGTTCTGCATGTCTTCCTTACGTGCTTGCTCAAGGATCCAAAATTTTCACCATCGTGATATATCATACAACACGAAATAGTTTGAAGAGTTTTCTTGTTTCTTCTGTCTCTCAATTATACACATTTCGAGAGACGCTTTCGTAAGTGGAAATTAATACTCGTAGGACGAACTTCACGAGGTACCCTCTAGCAGCAACACATTTAGAGCACACAATCTTATGGGCACAGTTGTGGAGCTGCCCGTGTTTCTCTACGTGCAAGCTTGTGGTGGGCTTCAGTTAAAAATCGGTTGTAATTCGTAATATACAAAACCCTATTTAGCACGCACTATCAGCTCTGTACTTGATACTTGTGCGTGAAGTTGCACGTAACACGTCTCATTTATATCACTTTATTTTCTTTGTTGCACCCTCTCAATTATCTTTGGTAACCGCGACTGTTTGTGCCGCGGACGCGGCGTTCTTTTGGGAAAACTGGCCCTGAATTTTAATGGACGAGACGAGTTAGGCGCCGACGGGACAGCGACTAGGAATGCAGTCCAGGGCCCAATAAAAGTCATAAGAATAGAAGTAGAAGCGGGCCGCCTTTGTAGTGCAGCGTGAACACTTCGCTTTTCGATAACAAAGTTAGAGAGCGAAGTTTATTGAAAGTGCCGGGTAGAGTTTCAGCGTGCGCTTATGGCGAAACAAAAAAGGAATAATGGGACACTTCTTTCCATTTACGTAACTCTAAAAGGAGGCGATTGAATGCCTAAAAATAGCAAAATGTTTTCGATGGATTGGGGACCGGGAAGTCACTTCCCCGTAAACAGTGTAGACGAAACGAATATCAATCTCAAGAAAGCGCTAAGATCAAAGGATGGAGGCGAGCGAGGCGAGGAAAGTACACGAACGGGAAACCTAACGAGATTACATTTTATTCTGTGCTCTCGGCTTTCGAAATTTCCTACTTTTTTAATTATTGTGCGTTTGGACATGTCATTCACTGAAAGTTCACGCGCTCTCCTTACATCGTTTGTCAGAAAGTCGTTTCCACTGACAGGGGCCCCAGGAAAAGAAGAGTGCGGGTCGCGATCACAAAGTAAATGAATAGTGCGCTTATGTGTTCGCTTACTTGTCTGGGCATGCGCGCCGCTTCCATGTGCGCTGGCCGACGCTGGTGTTCTCTTTTCATTCCAGTAAATGTCCCTTTTTTCGGGAGGCGAGAGCGATTTCGAAAAAGCTTTGAGTAACGAAATCATTTTATTCCCACACTAAATGCTATTCAAATGAGTTATGAGCACACACCTGCCACTACAGACAATGTGCTTTCTTGCGAATCTAAATTGGACGCAACACAGTTTTCGAAGCATCCAAAGAGATGTTGAAAAGATAGTGCACAACACAAACTTGTGAAACGTTAGTGGGACCTAAGATTGACCTGCGCGAAATTTATTTTGAAAATCCCGTAAACTTGTGGCGAAATGATGCGCCAATAGTATTCTACCCGAAGGTTGAACTAGGAATGACGCCCAAACTGCTCAGTCAACAATTGTATAGCTAATAAATTGTTTCTCATGAGCTTTATTCAAATATATACGATTTTAACAATAAAACAATTAGGCAACTGTTCACAGACAGGTTCTCGATCAGCACATTCCGCGACGCAGCACACCTTGGAAGCAAACTTAGAAAACAAACTTGTAGTTCAAAGCAAAATGCTTTGAATTGAGGAGATTACTGCCTCCTGGTTTTTGTCACTCGTAAATTACTGCAGTGTTACTACCTTCTCGCTTTAGTACTAACTGACTTTTTTTTCATCTTTGCCTTAAACTTTATAACATTAGTAATAAAAAGAAAAGAAAAAACATATTTATCGCTGCTTCAGCAACCCTAACAAGTTTAAACTTCTCTTCGAATGAAACGTGTAATATTAAGTGAACTGAATACGTGACATAAAAAACAACTTTTCGTTTCAAGTCTGTTATATTTTATCAATCCAGAAATACCTTTTTTGGAACCAATGAGACTGGGTAGCAGTTATTCATTTCAGGAATACTTGCTAGAATGTGGCGATGTGCGCTTCTCATACTTCCATCCCTAGATGTAAACTATGAACGAGGCTACAAAAGTAAGTGCATTGCGGTGCCTTCCACTTTCGGCATAGAACTGTTGGGGTCTCTTGATTCTGTATTGTGGGACTTTTTGATACGTGACGAATATTTATATAGTACGTAGCTCACCTAAAATCAAAATTTTATCGGAACCACAATACTTTTCGTGGGTAACTGACACCTCCATTTTAGTTTTGTTGTAAGGAAAGACTGCTATTTGCAAGTCGAAAGGAAGTCTCCACATCCTAACGAACAAGCAAAACACATGCTCCGCAAAACAAAAAAAGAAGAAAACTTCAAGGCAAATATTTGTTACAAACTGGGCAATCTGCAGGATGTTTAAAACACGACTTAACTAAGTTGAATTAAACTAATTCTAAATCTAGGGCTTTATAGTATGGTGCACCGTCTCGATAGTATTTCTGTTTTTTGGCAATAAGCCTATAAAATAAGTATTTTTTTCACCGTTAGAAGTGCTAAGATTATTTTATTTGCCAATGATATCGAACTTTACTTATCGGTTTGAGGTCCTCATACTTACTCATACTTGCACGCGGAAAAGCTGAAATTATTTCCTTGTCCAGTAAGTACGACCAGATTGCTTTCCATAATACTCTAAACATAAAATCATGATTCATTGAGTGTCTACAGTGCGTGATCTTGGCATTTTTGCGGATAGCCGTCTCACTTTCAAGGAACGTGTTGCATCAATAATCACTACTTCCTATCGTATGCTGATGATGATTTCAAGTATGTCGCGTAATTTTCCTGGTTTTAAATGGTTTGTGTCGTTCGTTCTTTTGTAGGTTAAAGACTTGCATTCAGTTGAGTGGCGTAAATATTTTTGAGCACCAATCTGATCACATAATTTGAACGCTTGTAGAAGTATCTGTTACGAATTGCTTTGGACAGACACTTTAATCGTAGTTGCAATTATAGCTGTAATTCCATTCTGAAGTACCTTGATTTAGAAGAGCGATCAAAACGACTCGAAACTCTTGATTTGCTGTTTTTACTTGAAGTCACTTTAGGAAAGCTTTGTAGGGTTTCATCTGTGTCATTCGTGAACTTTCACACCCAATTCGGAGTGATAGCTTAATATAATCATTTTAAACAAATAACTATCTTGATTATAATGCAGTTAAATGCAAAGGTGCAAGCGAGCTGGACAAGAACATCGAAAATTATCCCTGAAAAGGGGAACAAGAGGGACATGTATTGCGTTTGCACTTTGTCCCTCTTGTTCGCCTTCTCCAGGGATTATTTTCATCGTAACTATCCTCCTGCCTCGCCCATGTCTGCAATTCAGCATCGCTGTAGCGAAATTTATGAACCCGATTTTGGACATATGTGCTGCTAATTTCTTCGAAAAGTAAAATATAGGTAGCATTTAATATTTTGTGTTGCTTGTTTTCGTGTTTTAGTTTTTACGAGTATTACTTTTGTAGTAGCACTTTGATGAAATGTAGTGTTTTCTTGTTTAGGTGCTAAAGACAATACTATGTGATAACGAAACCGTCCTATGTTTTCACGCAGGTGTCTCCAAACGTTTTTGCTTAGACAACATTGGGGGTCGATCGCAGCTCTAGGGCCTGAATATAAATATAAAAAAGTAAAGAAGAAATCTAAATAAATAGTTATCGCCTTTTTTGCTACCTTCGTGCTAAAATATTACGCGCTTCGCAGCGCCTTTTTTTTTTACGCGTGCTTATGTTTGTGGGCAGGGCGCCGCTAAATGAACCGCGGCCAACCCCAGGCCGGTCGGAAGGCCTCCGCTAGTCAGATTACGCCACGGGGCCTGCGTTTGGAAAACCCTGTTCAAATGCATTGGGTCAATGCTTTTGTTTTTGTTTTTAAAGTGTTACAATACGTAGACCTAATGTTTATTTTTGGACTAACAGAAAAATAAGTGATTATTATTATTATTAATATTATTATTATTATTATTGAAAGGTACTTTTATTATAGTAATACAACTATGTAGAATACTGCAGTTTCATTCAACTTTACTACGTTTCAAAATAATATATTGTGAAGCCCACGCCAGGCGTCTTTCCGCCCCCTTGACGCCAGGCGTCAAGGGGGCGGAAAGCACTTCGTAATAATATTCGTCGCCCTTTTCTGGGTGTGTTATCGCCTGGCAACGCTATCGAGCGCACATGGTAAGCCTTTATTCCCCCTTTTAATCTTTCTGTACATGATTTCACGTACTTTAGATTTTACTGCGCTCTCGCTTGTGATAAAATAGAATGTAGAAAAGTCCACGTTCACCTTGCTTTACTCCTCATTCAATTTAGTTTAAAAAGAAAAACAATTTTAACTCTCACAAAGATTATACTATTTCTGAAAGTATCAAGACAAGAGATTACGTGTATTTTTATATGTCTGGTTTCTTTGCGCCTGCATTCTTCTGGTACCACTCCATTCCAAGCAGCACACAGTATTACGCTGATATTTGCAACAAATCGAAAATTTTGTACCGATACCATTTTGATTTAGCCGATATTTCTGAAGTATGAGATAGGTCGCACCGGCGCTATCCTGACATACTGTATCCGCCGCCGTTTTTGTTGAATGTGGGAGTATCATTTGTGAATCGGCTATGCTAGACAGGAATTCGTATTATTTGACCAACTCAAAACCGCGGTTGAAAAAAAAAAAAAGATAAGCAAAACGGAGCCTGCGATAAGGACTGACAAACCAAGCAGTGGAAGCTTAACTATATTGTCTATTCCCTTCACATTCGCCTTTTAGATGCGGAGAATCTCTTGCTCGGGTCTATGTCCCGCGGCGTCGGCGTCGGCGTCGTAGTCCGCACTCACACTACGCGTGCGCAACTGTCCACCTTCCCTCTCTCCAACAGCTGCGCGTTACTCTCTCCGCTCTCTCTCTTTACCAGCTGCGTGCATTTCGCGTGCGTTCGCTTCTACTCACACTGCGCGCGCATGCGTAACTCTCCTCCTCTAGTCTCCTCTCCTTCAAGTGTGAATATAAGCAGCGGTAGCGGCTGCGCGCGTTCAGTTCAGCGCTGTTGACTCCACTTCACTCCGTTCATCCGATGAAGTGTGATGGAAGCAACTGTCCCGTCAGTTAGTGGGTTGGCGCAAGCAAGCCTCAGGCACCACCCCACAAACTAACAGCAACGCTACGTCCACTGAAGACAAGCTGCGCAGCGAAGGGCACGCGACGCTGAGCGCAAACGCTTGAAGCGAGCGGCAGACCCTGAACTACGGCAACGAGATGCGGCGTCTATTCGTCAACGTCGAGCGGCGGATGCTGAACTTCGACAATGTGAAGCAGCGGCGGTTCGAGAACGTCGAGCAGCAGAACCTGAGGTTCGGGACCGTGAAGTTCAACGTAAACGTACGAAGCCAGCGGCGGAACCCAAAGTTAACGACGTTACTAACAGAGCGTTACTATACACCGTTAGTAACACCGTTAATAACGATCCGCGATGCTCCGCATCACCCCATGGTTCCCCTCGGAAGATGGTGTAATTTTTGTTAAGCCTTTCCACCTTCTTTGTTTATTCTTGTGGCTGCGAGCGAGCTCGACGGCTGCTTCCAGCAAATTAGAGGCGAGGCATGAAACACGTGACCGCTCTCCGCAGGGCAAGATCGCTTGAACGAAACTCGGTCACGTGATTCACACTGATGCGCTTGTGGGATCATTGGGGCAGTAGCCTTCTCTGCTTGCCAAGTTATCGATATCGGTGTAGGGGCCACGTAGGTTCCGTTTCCAAAATGAGCCTTTCAGTTTTCGGTTGCTTTTGTAGCGTTGCAAACGCAGTCGTGCTTTTGTAAAAACTGTCAAAATACGTCGGAGCAAACTTTCTGGTAATGACCGTTTTCTTCGTAGTAATCCGTGGAATTCTTGTGCTGTGTTTGTTTGACGCGCTTCGACAAAGAACTGCTCATCGGCGAAAGCGAGGCTTCCGTTGAGTGTGGGAGACCTCCTACTCTCTCAACTTTCTGTTTTTGCTGCTCTGTGCTGTCCCCGTCAGATTATGCATCTATCACGGATTACATCATATTGCTGTTTATTTGTAAGTACACTGCAAGCATGATTCTGATAATTGTCCTGCTTCGGTCTCGATAGATAGTTTTAGTATATCGTTCCGATACCTTTGATACCCCTAACAACGATCAAATGTATGGGCGAAGGCGGCTGCGGAGTATCGGGTATCGTTGTCGGAGTGATCAAAACGATATTCTTAAAACCTCTAATCTTCAGGGTCCTTCGTGTTTGATTTATAAGTTATGCTTGGCATACAAACAGTGTAATTATAGTTATTAAAGAAAAATCTTCGTGTAATGTTAGTGGTTTAATAAACTTCTGTGGCACATCGAAAACAATTCCGTATGTCCATGTATGCGCGCAAGGCGGGCCCTGTGTCTGCAATTTAGTTGCCAGCCAATACTGACGATATTGCCGATACAAAGCGAGCGCAGAGCCAACTTCCGGCCAATAGAGATCAGATGCATATGCGACATTTTGGCGATAACTGGCCGACAGTCCGATCTGGGCAGTACTCGCACAATATTCCGCTGATTCTAGGCCGGTTGGGGAACGGTGGTACACCAATATTTTCCGGATGTCAGAGCGGGGTGCTAAACCACATATTTGGCCGATATTGGAGTCGGTTTTCGGCCGACATTGCCACGACACTGGCAAAGTATAGCCGTGTTGCTTGGGATATTCCTGCTTTTGTAAGGGCTGTATTCCATTCATTGGATTAAAATCAACATTTATTTAACCTCCTGTGGTGTCACACTTTACTTGCACATTCGTCGTCAGAGCAGCTAGAAAGCAAGGTCGGCTAAATTTGCGATAGTATTCCCGAAATTAAACCTTCTTTTTATTCCCGTGTCGAAATATTACCGCATCCCGATGTATCGCTATACAAACCAAGTAAATGTAACTCGTTAAAATAGCCAAGTTATGATGACACTCTGGTTGTGCATGGCGGACATGTACACGTCATCCAAAAAAGTAACTAAATACGTTACTCGTTACCAATTCTCAAAAGGAACGCGTTACGTTACCTCAAAAGTAACGAGTTTTTTTCTCTCGTTACCTTGACGGCCAAAAAAATAACTGTTTTTGTAATCAAGGTTTATCGTTTTCTATTCGGTACAATTGCACTTAAGCCTGCCTCTCAAAGTTTTTATTAGTTGTGTTTTCCATCTACCTTGAAACTACATAACCGGCACGTTGAAGGGCCATACTTCTGACGCGCTCGAAGGAACGGCAGTGTTGTGCTTCAGGAAAAGCTAGCGAATCTTGAATCAACCTTTCTCTTTTGAAATCTCTGCTTCTAAAGTTCCCGGTTGACAATGGGTTCTGCCCTTCTCGTGTCGGTAACCTCCGGGTTTACGCTCTGTGTGTACGAGAGTTTAGAAGGTTCAACCAACAAATTATACTGTGTTCGCTAGGTGAAGGACGTTCTCAGCTGGAGCGTTCGACTGACGTGTTCAGCGATACGCATTGCTATACTGTCATACTGCTTACGGGGTGATCGTCAAAAGATTTAATGGCTGTTCGAAGGGACGGCATAAACTGGTTTCTAAGAGTATCAAGCCAGCGTTTTACACAGAGGTGGCCACCAACGTGCATTAATGTTTAAAAAACTCACTGAACACAGTTACCTGAGTAAAAAGTTAGAAATAAAAAAAAAATACTTGAAATCCCTACATAAGGCGGCCATTTGCTAAGCAAAGGTGTCTGATTCGCGCAACGGTCGACAAATGTCAGCACTGCTCTCTGCAGCGACGGGAGGTCGCCATGAATGCACAGAGTAGCGTATTTTTCAGCGTCAGCTTCAGTGATGACAACACGTTTGTTGGTGGCTTGTATTGGATGTTTCCTTCCATGTTAAGGCGTCTCACGCAGCGTAGAATAGTGAGTATGTGTGTGTGTGTGTGGGGGGGGGGGAGAGATAAAACCCCTGAAACACCGCCGGAAAACGTCGACGGCCCTTCTTTGATATCTGGCACTCCCCGCACTAGAGCAACCTTTACTCGCTCGCTGGGAGCTAAGCGCACCCTGAAGATGACTTGCACCCCGAACGGTAAAAACCAGCAAGTCAGCAAGTGCAAAGCAGACGACATGCGGACAAAAATGCAAAATATACGAGATAACGCATCTGTATCCTTTTATTTATTTTTTGTTTTTATCGTTTGAATAAAATAATCATACTCTGGCAATAAGTGGCTAGAAAAACAGCGCGTCGCTTCTGGCTCGAAAACGTCTTGTACTATTGCCGTGGGCAAGGGCAGCGCCCGTCGTGTGCGCCTTGGATCTTACTGGCCGCCATCTGTCGGCTGTTGCGCCAATAAGGCGCCTCTAATTAGCAGATGGCCGCAGTAGGTAGAGATTTCAAGTTTTTGATTTCTTACTATATACTCGGGTAAGTTTGTTGAGAGAAATTCGAATGCCCTTACTGCACGTTCCATCGGCCAGCTCTGTTTAAAATTATAGCTTGGCACGCTCAGAAACCGATATACGCGGTCCTTTTAAACGGATATTGATCTCGTTGAACCATCCTGTAGTTGTTTTTCTTGATGCCCATCTGCTTTCGTCACGATAGACGCATACTGAGGTTATAATTGAAACAAGGCCGTTTAAACGGTGCTGTACTCGTTCCTCATAAAATGTAACCAAATACCGTTACTCCGTATTTCACGTCAAAAATAACTAAGCGCTTTCTTACTCGCAACTTTTCTAAAAAGTGACCAAATAGGCTACTCGTTAACGAAAAAAGTAACTAGGCATAAATGCAAAATAACTATGTACTTCACTCCTTTCTTTTCTCAAAACAAATAACTCAAATAGACTATTTAATAAATAAAAAAGTAACTGGGTAGGGCTAAGTGTTTTCGGAGTTTATTTTTCGTGATAATTCGGAAGGTGTTTTTCGGAGTTTATTTTTTAGCAAAAATTCGAAGTTTATCGAAGGTTATTTTTCGTAAATCCCCAATTCTCCGAAATTCGGAGTTTAATTTCGCTATATTCTCAATACTTCAAAATCTTAAATTAAATGATATCTGAACACGAACACATGAAACACCTTTTAATTGTCTGGAAGGCTTGAATGTACAAACACATATACACACAGGCACAAAATACTTGTATTCGACACATGTACGTTTGTGCCCGTTACAACCTTAGAGCTTGTTATAATAGACGCGAGCATACTTTAGGAGGTTTCTGTCGGCGATGGCAGAGCGCTCCTTTCGGTTGATAACGCTCAGCATTGAAAATGCCATTTCAACGTTTGCGCTAGAAACAGGTAGAGCTAGAAGCCTCAGCGCGCAGCGAGAAAGCTCTGACCACTGGAGCGTATAGAAGTCTCCAAAACGATAGGGGCTCAAAAATGTTGGTGATTTCATAGCTCTGATAGTTCGCACAATAATTCATAAGCTCGCTCATACCGTCAGTCTCAAGAAACACTAACTTGAAAATGGGCGCATTGGTTTCGAACGCGCGGGGCAGCTCGAGCTTCACATTTGGATTCACTATTTTAACACTGTACCAGAACGATTCGCTCGTGTACTGGAGTGCATCGCAAAGGTTCCTCTCAACTGTCTGACTCCACTTTTCAGCGACAGCAAGGTAGGTGTCCATGAAGGTCTGCAACAGTTGTTGAGCAGTCATTCTCCGTAAAGGAGATATAACAGAGTTTCGACATGCGACGGGAACATTTCAGCTGGGTCACGCCATTGACTGAGGAGCGCGCGCAAACGAAGCCACAGTATGGGGTAAACCTGGTGTACCAGGTACTCTCTTCCTCAACTACCTTCATGATTGAGAGCACAGCACACGAATTCGACTTAAGAAACCTCAGTTTAATGAGCAAGTCGTGCACACGTTCAGGCGATGAAACAAGAGTTTTGAGCTCTTCGCACTTCTTTCCCTTGGCATATTCGCTTCTCAAGAAAGACAAAATGGCACGGCAATAGTCCAGAACGTCTTCTAGGGCTTCATGAAAGGAGAGCCATTTAGAGGACATACAGTCTTCAGCGACTTGATGGTCATGCCTATGGCCATGCACACGAGACCGAACTTACGGCGCAGCTCCTCGACGACTTCAACAAGGCAGGAAAGTGTTTAACAAAATCTTGGACTACCGTAAATGAACTCGTCTTAATTATATCCTCCAGAGCGTTGTTAAGGAGGTGGCTTGGATCTTTAAAGTGAAGGGCCTTGCATTCGGGGCTGGAGAGTTGCAAGTCCTTGTGAAGCTTCTGAATGTAGGAAGCTGAATCGTAGCACAACACAGCTACGTCGGCTAAAGCCTTTCCAACGTTCTGAAGAGCGGTTTGTATGAACATGTCAATTGATACTGCAGTTGCACTGCTGAAGTACTTGCAAGTCTATCATTAGGGTCCTACGTTCAGGAAGGTCGTCGTCATAGAAGGATGCAATGTACCGCCACTGCCGGACGACCGCGGAGTTCCGGCGACTCGTCTACGGTCGTCGACGGTGATGGAGATGGGGCGGTCCTTCATCAAGGAGCTTATCGTCGCAATGTCTTTCTTCCTGACCTCATGCAGTTATTTCCGATATAGTTGATCACTACCTGGCATTGTGCGCGCCGCCGGACACTTGCTGTGAAAGAGGCTGCCAAGAGGTCCGTCAGCCTGGTGCAGTGGATTCCCAGCATGGCAGAGTGCACGGCAAAACTGGTGCGGGATGTCATCCGTGTCTTGTCTGCTGGATCGGGCCCGAGTGATGCATTCTTCCAGCGAGCTTTGCTGTGACGAGTTGCCTAAGGAATAGGAATAACATGTCGAAATGGACAAATTGGCTCGAAATGTGTGATTCCGACCGTGTGAAGTCTGTTACGACACTTGGCACAGAAGGAAGCATACACAATAAGCTGAGAAACGGTGTCAGACTGTACGAAGCATTCTACATACAATTTCACATAGCCGTAAATTCAGAGCACTCCACAGTTAAGAAAGTATTCACCTGCGTCTGGACAGGCAAATCCTTTCTTTAGATGGACGTGGCGTTGTGATTGCAGATGCTCCGCAATTCTCAAGGCGCCCTTGCCGTTGTTAATGCGAACTGTCACACGACAATACTTGAAACAATGGCTGATTCAGTTGGCGCTGATTCTTCAAAATCACTAAACTCCTTTACATAGTCTATGGAAAGCTTTCATTTCCTTCCGATTTTTCTTGCCGAAACTTTTTGTTTCACGCGCTACAGAAATATGGGGCAACCGCGCAAGTTGAAGGTGGTAATAGCAGCTTCAGCCCCACACCCCCTCGCCCACCGTTAAACCGAGGCAGTCATTGCATACACTGTTACAACACCATCCATTCTCTCTTCAAAAAAGAAATATGGTATGGTCAAAACCAGAAACCGGAACAATGACTAGCACTGACGGGTGCTTGATAACCTTCTTTGACCCGGAACTACATTGACTGACCCCTTGTCCACAGCGAAAACAGGGGATATAATCATCGTTTTCTCAATTGTGCTCAACTTGGAAGAGGGCAAAGTAGCCCCTCCGTGGGATCGCTGGCCGTTCACACCTATCTATTGGACATTTTATATTCCTAACTTCGACCATCACTTTTTGCCACCGTGACCTAAAAAATCGTAATTAATCGGATAAATCCGAATTGTCAAAAATTTTACCGGCGAGTGTTTCTTTGAATTTTTTCGGATTTATTCGAAAACAAGGAGCTCTAGGTATAAGTAACTTGCTACAAGTAACGTATTACGCACATGTCTGGTAGTGAGTCACCATCAGCGGGAGGTGGTCGCTTGCGCCATCATCGGCCCTCTGCAGAAGATGTGGATAGCACAAGGATTGAGCAGGCGGCGCATTACGGTAAAAGTCATCGTCGCCTGGAGTTCAATAGATAGTATTAGGGAACCGTTTTTGCAAGTCCGCTACGGTACGATGGGCCCTCCGGTACGAACTGCGCATGCGCGAATCTTATGCGGCAGCATAAGCGCAGCTCCGTACCGTACTGCCCATCGTACCGTATCGGATGTGCAAAACGGTTCCCCTAAAACTCCTCTAATGTCGGAGACGTGGTCTTAAGGAGAATCCTACCCGACTGAGCAGCGTGGCTTGCGACTTTCCTGCCTCGCCGCCTCTGAAATAGGAAGGCCTCTACGAGGAAACGACGCCACTCTCGAGGACTACGGACTCCCTCGTCTCAGTACTAACGAGCAGCTTGGCCACGTTGAATAACTCATCCTCTCCTCTGATTGAATGTGTAGTTCTCTACGCATCTAGGACTGAATAAGTTATAACCAGACGCTCCGAGACGGAGATTTCGTTACGGTGCGTTCGCGGCTTCTCAGTGACAACTTCCCTTGTTCGGCAGTCTGAGACCGATGCGTGCCATTCAAACGTATGTCGATATGACCGTTACAGCTGAAGCATCAGTTAAAAAGACATACTGTACTCATGCCAAACTCTATGCAAGGGCAGGTGTCGCAGATTTGCAACGACTGCACTCGCAAATACTGTTCTCTCAAAAGCGCTTCTTGAAGCTGAAATCGGCTGAAGTAGCAAGATCATCGGCGTGGTTGTTGCTTACGTATGTCAGGAATCAGCAAGCAGATATTCGAACTGCCTTAGCAGCATTTGCCCAACCGGATATAAATCGAAGTCAACGTTTCAAGAAGACAACACTGTATTTCAAATTATCAGTAGGGTTCAGGTACCAATAAAAGCAAACATCACTAAACACATTGCAGAAGTCGCACTTGGAGACTCATTGATTAAATGAACAAAGTCGCGCTCTTCTGTTTGAAATGGTTATATTCAGCTATCAGACAATTTCACCTCCTCGATGTCAGACAGATGTCGACCGACATTCCTCAAATATAGGCGTTAGCAACCTGTGCCCTTTATGTCGGCGTATTCATAAGCCTTCCGGTGAATTTCACAGACGCTGATTGTTACTAAGAACGTGTGATTTAGCATACATCTAAAGAGCGGTAGTGACGGATTGTTTTCCGCAACAGTTTTATCGTATATTGTTTTTGCTAGAAGCTCTGTTACATGACTTTTCTTCTGAATTACCTTCAAGTCATACCTTACGCTTTAATGGCGTCTGGTGTTGAAATGCGCAGAACCTTCATTGCGCCCGCCTTTTGCAGCTCCGCCGTTACTTCTGCGACAACGTTTGGCCTGAGGAGAAGGTTTTCGTAGTTCGCGTTCAACTCGTAGCCAGGATGCGCACTTCACCAACGGTATCATTTCAATGCGAACAAAAAACTACCCTAATGAACCCGTTTGGAGAGTTGCGCTAGTCCTTGATCGAAGTTAGTTTAGCGCACTTGCTCATTAAGGGCGCAAGCCATCGATTTAACGCTACGTAACGAAGTCGGCTGCGTTTTGTTAGCGTCGATGAACCGTCATGGTCTAAGGGAAATCCGTACTCAGTTCTGGTTGCTCGTTTTCATTTTATATTCTAGAAATACGCTGATCCAAAAAAAAAAGAAGCAAGGCGTTTCTCGCTCGCTCCACTCAAGTGGCACCTACTCCTTAGTTAGGTGTTTGGCGAGTGGCGTCACCACAGACACCAGCTACGTTGGTTCACCCTGGGACCGGGCATTTCCTCGAACGCTGTTTCATCGAACGCCCCTTCATCGTACGCCGATTCATCTAACGCCGTTTGAGCGAACGGCTTCTGATCAAAACTGTTTCATAGAACGCCGTTTCATCAAAAGGTTTCTTCGAAATAAAATAGCTTCCTCAAGTTCAACTACGCAACGATGAACTCGCGTGACATTTTTCATGCCCTCAATGTTGCGAACTGTAAGGTTTTTTTATGGTTTCTAGTTTGTCACTCCCATCCTTCTGGGTTTTGGAGTATTTTTTTTTGGTTTTAATCGGTGTGGGCGAAGATGATATATGCATCGTGTTTCTAGGCTGATAAATGTTCCAATAAAGATCTCAAAGCTTATAGTGTCCGCTTGCATACTGTGCCTTTGATTGGTGTGGTCGCTGACAATACGCGCAGAGAAGGATGATCAATGTGATGCCGTTGCATTTATAGCGCTCCTTGCTTGGGCTCCATCGGTCGAAGCTTCGGCAGCGCTTTGTATGGTTGCAAAACAAAGTATAAGTCTAGTTTTTTGTTGTTGTCGTTTCTTTTGTTATGCGAAAAGCGATGAAAACGAAACGAATTAAATGGCTTGAAAAAATTGATTGCCCTTTTTTAAGTTTACCTCATACTCTCGTACTTGACCATGAAGACCGAAACTGTGTTCAGAACCTCTCTGGTCTGTACTTATGCGCAGTCGTTTCCTAGTTGGGGGCTTTTGTTCAACAGTTCGTCTCCGCCGTTTACGTATCCCTCCACCGATACAACAGGGGAAATAGGTTTTTGTCAACTAAAACAGAGGTATAACAACTGAACGACTTCAGTGCCCATGGTTAGTCGTTGTTCAAAGTTTATTTCATTGTCCGCTACTTAATGCACAATACAAAAAAAAAAACTTAGGGAAATTCTAGGAGCACGATATTCAAATATAATACCTGCATGTTTGGAAATTCGTACAATATAAAAGATGGACACCATGATCAGTTGCCAGTAGACCGAAAAAGAGATTCGGGAGACAGCAAAGGAAAGCCCTACCTCTGATGGGGGTTACGCTTATGTCGTTGATAAGCGAATTGACAACAGTTTTTACTGGAAATGCGAAGTGTACGGTAAACGTATTTCAAGCAGAATGACGTTGTTCGAAAGAGGAACCAAATGTAACATCTAAGTGTAGAAAAATTAAAATCTACTTGAGAGGGAATACAGAACGATAGCGCCTGCTGATGGTGTGCAAGGACAACCCATTCGGAACAGGAATGAATTGATCCACAAGTTTTGCAATACGTATGGAAATACCTTCTTTTTTTTTTTGTATGAAAAAAATTAATTTAATCTAAACAAGATATGGCTTACAAATAAAATCTAGTTCTTTAGTTAATGAAATGTCGTGTATGTTCAAAATCGCACAAAAAAATAATGGGCGATGAAATGCCAGATTGTTCATCAGCCGACATGAGACCCTCCTAGGAAGGCACCCTAGGTTGCTGTATTTAACTTTTTCGCAAGTTCTATATACACTACCTAGATGGCGCCACTTTCCACCATTGCGCCCGTGTTGTCAGGGTCGCGTCCCCGTGGCGCTTGACCACCATGTTTGTTTACCGTTATATAAATGAGTACGGCACCAGCCACCATCCGCGTCGGACGTGTCTTTCCTTCCGGGGCCTTCCCGTGCCCCCGGCCCCGCCGGTTACCACCTCGTCATGTGAGAACCCCTCGACTTTTCCGCAGGCCCGCGTGGGCCCTGCTTTTCTTTATTTTCACGGGATACAGCCTTTCTTTTATGTTACTACAGTTGTCATATCATGCCACACCTAAAAATACATAGCGATAAAAAGATTCGATGAAACGGCCATCAGCCGTTCCATGAAAAGGCGTTAGATGAAACGGATTTTGAGGAAATGTCCGAGAACCGGTTCACACATCCCCTCGCAGGGGACACCTGCGCTTGGAGGTGTTTTGTAAGATACGTCATCGCGAACCATGTGGCACATCCAGCCACACCTTGCTGTGCGTGGCTTAGCCCGTGACCGGGGGAAACTGGAGAGTGGTGGCTGAGCGGATCCCGAGGCACATTTAGACACATGCCCCCCACACCCAAAGAGGGGGTAAAGAGTGCTGCAGAAGATTTAATACTGTCCGAGTGACCTGTTCTGAAGTGGTTTTATTAAAATTTAAGGTATAAATATAATCAGACTATTAAACCTTGCCACCCTGGACATGATGCAGGTTGTGATGTACATAATAAAAAATGATAGGTCGGCCCCTGCTAAAACAACGCTAGACTTAGTGCCTAGTGCACGCAGTCGCTTTGGTTTGGGTTTCAAGGTGCAACTTAGCCATTGTTGGCGCCAATCTAAAGAAAAGGTTGAATTTCGTTCATTTCTTTCAGGAATGTCACAAACATGGTGCGTTTGTACCGAATGCTGACGGGGCCCCACATTACTCTGAGAATCCCGATATGGATGATCTAATGTTGTTCTTATGTTTAAAAGTAGTAAAGATCGACAATAATATTTCACAACCCAGGTCCGGCTGGGGAGTGTAAGTTTGGAGCAAAAATATTAGCTTACCAATTAAGGAAAAAAAATTAACAGGGTCTTTAATGTTATCCCTAACACCAATCGAAGGCGGAAGCCCAAGAGCCTATCCCGGTGATAGCGGACCTCCGAAGACAGCGTGCTCTCTGATAGTGCAACTTTGGCGCCGTTAATCTCGCAGCATGTCGCACGCCCGCTCTCCATGGCTTTCCGAGCGATAGTGTCCTCCTTTCCCACTGGGTTTGCGCCGCGCGCGCACCTCCGCGGATTCCGGCACAAGTAACGCCATTTCGTGGTCCAGTGGCGAACCGTGGGTTTTGGTACCGTTCATGTCGCCGATGAGTTTTTGTACCTTTCCTGTCGCCGACGTGTTTTCGTACTTTTCGTGTTGTCGACTTGTTTTCGCTCAAAGGCTTTGAAGGTCGACTGAACGGTAATACATATAACACATGCGCCTCAATAAATAAAAGAAAAAAAACTAATTTTTTAGGGCGGTTCTACGGCGGCACTTCGCAGAAGTGCGGACCGCAGATGTCTGACAGGTGGAGGGCGCGTTGTGCGCCGACGCTGCGAGCTCAGCAAACGATTTTCCGAAAGTTCTGAGTACGCTTCCTTGAGTGCGGCGCGCGTCGACATCATCTAGAACTCACGAGATACGATATATTGTTTTAAATAAAGTACACACAAAAATGAAAGCCGTTCACAACTCCCTGTAACGCCGAATTAGGGCGCAGCTCTTGAGGAGTATGGAAGGGTACTGATGGGAGGGTATACCCCTCCTCCCTCCTCCTTTCATCGTCATCCTGACTCCTACTCCGCCACGGGGGCCACGTGGCCTCACGGGGGTCACGTGGCCCCCGTGAAGTCACGTGACCCTCCTGAGGTCACGTTACCTCAGGGAGGGTCACTTCACCTTACGGTTACGCCGACGGCGACGGCAACGGCGACGCCGCTCAAGCCGGAATCGGGCGCCTAAGAGCTGCGCTATAAAACAAATATTTAAAACTCTCGGGGACCCGATTTCATGTACCCAGATGAACGGTGGAGGCTCCGTGTCATCTCGTGTTTCACGTTGTGACATCTGTCGGCAAAACATACAAGTCGGCGTGTACCGCTATACCATCGTTCGTGGAGATCGCCCGACAAATGTCCTGAATTTTTTAATTGTGTACAGAGTACGTTCATTCGTTGACACTTAAACTCAAAACTTCCACCACCTTGACGTACCTCTTAAGCAAATCGAAGCGTGATACATTCAGAAAACAAATTTCGGTGAGCCTTTGAATCGGGTTCGAAGCATTGGTTTAGGCCCTGTAGAAAAGAAACACAGCTAATACCAAGGGCTATGGGATTGACGTTTCACATATAAAGGTAACGTTCTGTTCCTCATCACAATTACGGCATCAGGAGTTGTCGAGCCCCATTGAAAGACTAGGTTGATTGGTCACTAAGTATCCTGCGGTGAACATGGCGCACGAGATTTTAAATTGCCATCAATAATCCTGAAGCGTCGAAGATTGAACACAAAGAAACTAAACGTTAAATAAGGCGAAATTGTGCAGGAACAAAAAAGCCTTCAATTTACGCAGTGAAGGTGTTCTTACAGCGAAGATGTTTCTGCTGTCAGAAACCTGCAACGATTGTCCACTACACCTTAGACACTTTTAATGGCAAACGCCACCAGGTGGTGCTCCAGTCTTTGACGTCCCATAAAACTACCTGTTTATAAAAAGCATAAACTAAGGCCACCTTAACACCGCTGCTTGTAATATAGACGGAATGTTTAACCACCAATTATCCAGGTAAGCGCCAAAAGAACGAGGGATTGCGAGATATGTTAAAATGTTTCAAGTATTCTTGTGAACCAACTTGTCTCCTCCAAAACATAATATTATTCAGCCGAAGGCCCTCGTTAAATCTCTGTCATTGTTGTCCCTGTAGCATTTACGCTTTCTAGCACTGGTGACATAAGCATGCTCAACAGGCTTGCTGAGACAGGGCGACGGGAGGTCTCTTGGGACGCCAGCGGCAGTTTATGTTTGTAAACAGCAAAGGGGTCTATACCAAATGATTGACAAAAAAAAGTAAATGCACTGTACAGAAACCTTTTTATATATCAAAGACTTCCTATGCTGCCGAGATATTTACCGAGAAACGCAAGCGGGGAACGTTTCGTGCTTATCATCTATCATGTGGTTTTGACACTTTTATTTAGGATTTCATATTGAAACAAGTGTCAAACTATATCAGAGGAGATAAGCCGCACGTGAACGGTGATAAGGCGAGCGCGAGGATTTTCTGGCGACTATACAGTCGACTACTCTTCTGTCGGCAAAACGAACAAACCCGAAGTACGAGTCATGTACAAGCTTTGCTGTATAACGAAATGTCATGGCGCGCTCATCTCATTTCAGGAGGTATGTTAATATTGCCTGGGCCAATCAAGGGCAGGGCATACGTCACGACCCTGCTTCCTTATTCGGTCTGTTTGCGCATGCATCTTCTAGCACCAGACTACGCTCGGATTTATGATGAGACAATTAGAAAAAATGACGTTTAAAAAAAGGGTCACCGATAGAGGGGCAAATTGGAAAAGGTCGCTTTTTTCATCTGCATAGCGTTTTTACATATTGAAATGGTTTCGTGGAAGTCACTGGGCCTGAGTCCAAAGCCTAACTCCTGCGTCCTTAGTGGTTGTATTTGAGTTTCAGTTGACCAGTGAGGCAGCAGTCAGATGTCCAATCCGAGGTTAACTTTTTCGTTGTTTGCAGACTTAGAACACTAAGTGCAAAATTTGTTTCTGACTTAGTTGCTGCAGAGCCAAGGACTCGGATATCTAAAGGAATACATACTACACAGCCCAGTTACTGGAAAGCGGTGGAGCTAGAATTTATCTGTGACTTTCTATTCCGGGGTCGAATGCCCATGCTGCGGCATTCGACAGAAACAACGAACACACGGACGACAAAAATTTGAGTAACAGTAAGATAAGCAACCTGCACATTACCTTGCACACCAAACACCGTCACCCGTCCAGAATAACTTAACCCAGGGCAACCCTTTCCGCAATCAGCACCTTGCTCAGTCTAAAATATGTCCGTTCTATGCGATGTCTGCAGTGCCTCTAAGGTTAATGCGACGTAGTAAGAACACCGGTTGAAGGGAAAGGCAACCTATTTTCCTCCGGGTCTTTCTTGCATACCTTTTAAATTATTAACTCAGACTTTTGTAGCTAAAGATGAAGAGAAATGGGAGGCTGGTGGAGTGCCCCAAATTAATTTTAATGGCCGTGTGAATCTCTAACTCCACGAAAGGCCGTTAAGGCCGGGAACGGTGTCCTTATGGTCGCAAACAGGAGAATACGGGCAATTCCAACTAATGTGACGGGTCTTATCATGAACCGGCATTCTGCCGAATTGAAAACACTTCACTTATTCACTCCAACTTTAAAAGGTTTTATTTTCTGAGTGAAAAACATTCACACACTGTCTGTTTCTATCTTGTGCAACCATGCGAGCTACTTTCATCAAAGAATCGAATGGCAGTACAGACGCCTTCACTGAACAAGGCGCAGAAGTAAGTAAAAGGCGTGAAACCAATTTCGATTCTTTTTCCGTCCATCGGGGAACCAGTAGAATCAAATACGAAGAGCAATTTGCTTTCTTCTCAGCCATTCAATAAAAAAAAATTGCAGTGAAAAAAAAGTTATGACTTCACGAACAAAATGAACCTGAAAAAAAAGGGCCCGTTAAACTGTAATAGGTGCGTAATAGGTGCGTCCAGAATGTCTAGCGTTCGGGAAACCCGGCGAAACGCTTTGTGCCACCAGGGTCATCACAATTCTCCCCATGTACACACCTCTTTATTAAAACGCAGAACATTCAGCAACGCCAACTTGTCGACTTTCTAGTGATTTGGAAATATTCTCTAGATAAAATTAGGGGAGCGTGTTGGTTAAAGGCTTTCCACACTTGCCGCCTCATTCTACATTCCTTCAGTTCTTGCTTGCTCCTTGCAGCTTATGGGTATCCACCGGTGACCTCCGCGGGCGCATTACTCGTCATCCCTTTTGACATCTCGCGGCGCCTCTCCTCGGGCGCGGAGGCTTCGTTCTGTCAGAGAGCTCTGTAGGCGGCGGAGCCGAGGACGGGTTTCAGGGTTGTGACGTCCGACATCGTCGCGGACTCTCGTGGGATACCCGGAGAGGGAGCGCCAAGAGGATTATTATACCTGCAGAAAACCGAGGTTGTACGTCGGCTGGTATGCGAACGCAAAAAGAGGCAAGCGGCACACAAAAACAAGTCAGAGAGGGACACCGCCATTCTACCCCTAGATAATTACCCTGTCGCTCGAAACTAGGACAAAAGTTGCTTTCTCCACCCTGTTCACCCCTAAGCTAACATTGCTGTGGAAGCTACGTGCCTCGTTCGGCCAGCCACACTTTTGCCACGTGACCACGCTCCGTCGTGCAACCCCGCGCAGAGAATGAGGTCAGGTGATGAAAGAGAGGCGGCTGATTGCTCCAGCAAGTGCATAGCTGTCACCGCCCTGTGAAGTTAGGGGTGGAGGGAATAATAAGGGCCGGGTGACGCCCTTTGGGTACCCAAGATGTATCACAGTGAAAAGGCAGAGCGTTTTCGAAGGGAAAGAGGTACGAAATAGTCCGCCGTGTTTTCAAAATATCGTACCGAAAACCTGCCTTTTCACTCTTTACCTTCTTTCTTTTGGCCGTCAAAACGATATGCTATTAGTAAAATCCACATTCTAAATTCATTTATCGCAGACCAAGATTCGTTTCATGGCGCCTTTAAAGCTGAGAAGGACTATTCATTCAGTATAGTGCAACAACTAGCATGGAGTTTTTATATGCGTCATGCGGTAGTGACTACTTGTACGCGCCCCTGTACAATGTCCTGTAATCTCGAAAGCGGCAGTGCTGGGGAGTTGACCAATCCTTATTAATTCTTAGGTGCAAGGTTTCGCTCTGTATAATTTGAATTGTGCTGTGCAAACACACTTTCTCTTGCTTGTCGTTATTGATTCAGAGCACTCCCGGTAACTTGTTAAAACGCCACGTTCACTTGTCATGCTTTTTGTTTCTATCAATGTACAACAGTGTGGCTCCACTTCCCAGAACTAAGTTCTATATACAGGCCTAACGACTCTTGAACTGCATGTAACTCAGTCGATCCCACATCGGAGAAAGAAATTGTCTTCTCGATTTGCATCACAGGTATGGGTATGAAATATAAGCTTCTCCGTCTAGTCTTCATAGTATAAAACAAGTTCTTATCGTCTTTCGTCGGACGTGTTTATTCTGCTGAATCTGCTGGACTGTCTCTAGAGTTCTTTTCAGCTTCTCAGCCCCCTTTCTTTTCTCTATCCGATTCTGTTCGAATGCCTCTTCCAGCGTGTCAGCTTGTAAGCCAGCTCCTCACTCTTTGATTAAAATTACTGAACTCTTCTCTATTCGCTCCCAACTGTCGGAAAACACATCTCCTATAAAGCGCGTGACCACAGTTCAAAAATTTTGACTGGGAGAAAGATGGACAGAAAACGGACGGCGTCGTTCATTCCTCCATTTCCCTTTTGATTTCACTTTTTAAAGGGTGTTGCTACACAGTCAACGGTTTCCTCTGTGGATGAGCGGAGAGCAATGTGCCGTTTCTTGAAAATTTGTGACCGTCAAGACAGGTTCGTAGACGCCGTCAAAAAGGGATCAATTTCATCGTTTATGGCTAGTGATTATTCCATTGTAGGACGACGGTGCGTTTTTTTTATATTCTCCTCTTACAGAACCTTGAAATCGCAACAATTGACAGGCGTGTGAAGTTTCGTGAATAATTCCACAACGCCTTCGCACCTCTCGCTGGCTTCATTTGTGGAACAACTTTCGTTCGTAGATGATCCTATGTAGGGATACGAAGTGTCTTGTCAATGTTGAAGGTCGATTTTCAAACTTTGCCATTTTTAGGTTAGTTAAGGCTTTATAATACAACGAAAGATCTTGCCTTATCGTCCATGAAATAAATCAAAGTATTTACGTGGAAGGCATCACAAACGTACGGGTACGGACTGTGGACATCTGAGATTACCTAACTCCACAGAGTTAAATAAATAAGTAGCAACTGTGCCAGTTAAACTTTAGTGTCAAGACTACTAAACAAAATCAAAAAGTTCAAATTGTCGCTTCTAAAAAGGCCTTTCATTTGGGCTAATATTTGAACTCAAATTTCTCAGGTGCTAGAAATAAGAAAGAGTTCACGGCTCACCATTCGTGCTCCAGCTTGTGCTCTTAAACTTTGTTCAGTATGTGCTCTCGATCGTTATTAACTCAGAAGGCTTCTTGTAACGTCATGTCAAACACCATGGTTACATAAAATCCTTGTCTTTTTTCATATTAAAGCCCAAGAGCGAGACGGTCTTTTAGAAATCATTTGTGCGAAAGTGTTTTCACTATATTCAGCAGAGAGGGCAAAGCTGACTGAGGAGCGCAAGCAAATACCGGGGATTACAACAGATTCCTCAGGATAAATACATTTGCCTGAAGAAACAGAAAACTCTTAATCAATCAATCAATCAATCAATCAGTTTTATTGTGTTTCCCAAACAGCTTTATGGGTCTTTTTCAGGGTTACACTTCACCAGGGGCTCCGAAAGTATATCTGATGTGTGGGGGCGACGTCTGGGTGCTCATGTCGCATCGTGTAGTCCACCTTTCTCTCTCTTTCTCTCTCTTTGTCTTTCTCTCTCTCTCTCTCTCTCTCTGTCTTTGTCTTTCTCTCTCTCTCTCTCTCTCTCTCTCTCTCTCTCTCTCTCTCTCTCTATATATATATATATATATATATATATATATATATATATATATATATATATATATATATATCTCAATGACCACTGAAGACGCGCATTGCGGAGAAATGAAGGCTGCAGTCTGACAGATTCTTCAGAGTCACAGCGCAGCGGAGGCTCCAACGCGGTATTGGCGGCGTGTGCAAAATACAAGGCGCGCTTCTCTAGTTATCATCATAATCGTTTGTGACGTCACGGGTAGGGCAGACTGGGACAGACCGCGCAGATCTTGGATCCCTGGGCTCGTCAGCTAGTTTTACGGCTGTTTGAGTAACGCGGGGCAGAGCCTGTTTCATGCGCTGTGTTTATTTGGTGAAGTGGTGTCTGTAGTAGCAGATTTTACTGAAACTTGAAACCGTGGCACGCGTAGTCGGACCAACAAACCCTTTTACACTGAAGTGTCGAAGCGCTGGGATGGTGGTGTGCTGTTCTCTACCCCAGTACAAAAAGCTGGATGATAAAAATAGAATACCCAGCGCTTGACCTCATTACAACATTTACCACGGCGAACAGGGTGTAATTTTATTACGGTTCGGACAAAATAAAACTAAGAAAGGACTATCTAATCCAATCTAAAATAGGAAGGCGAAATTCAAGAACCACTCGCATGTTTAGTAAACAGATCAGTGAAAGCAACTCTGTGTATACTGTGGATTCCAATCTGTTCTCTGAGTGCTGTTCTCTTGTTAGTTTCAAGTTGATTCCTTTTTGGAATTTTTTTAAACAAATAAACAAACACTTCCTCAAAATATCTGGCGGAAAGGATCAGTGGCTGGCTTCCGGAGCCGTTTTAACTAAATCCCTGCTTATTCACCCGGTCGACACGAAACATGCGAGACCCCCTTGCGATCCAAGTCTTAAATATAATAAGTGAGTGACACTTCAGAGTCCCAGAAAAAATGGGGTTTACACCTGCTATGAATTACTACCGTTTGTATGTTTACTTTTGCGTACCCAAAGGCGCATAATGCGTGATGCGCTTCTCAGCGTGCGATTTGCAGTGTGTGAACAATTCGTAGTAAAATTTGGAGAGAACACATTAATTAATCGCCTGAATTTGCCGGGCCATGTCCGACTATTTAAGGAATTTTAAAAAGTTCTGCTTTTCTTTCGAGCAGAAGTCGCGAAGTGACAAGCATCTTTGTCACGTAATCGATGCGGGAAGAGCTAAGCGTCAGTTGCTGACGAGCATTTGCTCGTCAGCAATTGTCGAGTCACACTTGGATAGAAGCATCGGAATCGGTAAGCTCAATGTAACTAACGCAGGTGTGCGGCGCTTCGCAACACAACTGTGCGCACGTCCACAGCTAACAAGACAGCACGTCATTTACTCTATCAATGCAAAACCTTGTCTGCACAGCAGCCTCCACAAAATCGGAAAAAACCGAGAATCAGAGAGGCTGTGTTTGAATAGCCCTTAGGAACGTCACGCAAACAGTAATGTGAAGATCCAGGCTTGTTTTTGAACATTTTAAATGTTTTTAAATAAGAAAAGCAGCCTTGAGGCACTGTTATTCATTAGAAAGATCACTCACAAAAACGTCATACGCGCTTTTGAACCATAAACCCTTTTTAATTGGTATCGATGCAAACTAACATTCCCACCCCGTGCTTTCACCTATCCGTCTGCTCGTATCCTACCAGCTCCGTCACAGGAGGACGCCCGCGAGGTGGCGCCACCAAAACATCTCGTCGCCAATAGCCGGGTGTTGGCACTTTCCACACAAGGTTTTTCTTTCGCGCCGGATTAGCCTGTGACACCGCGTCGCCTAGGGAGAAGGGGGAGGGGGGGGGGGGTTCGGAACAGCTATGAGTGTGGGGGCATGCCCCCACTGGTTTAGAATCTGTGGGGGCGACTGCCCCCACTGCCCCCCGGTTCCGGAGCCCCTGCACTTCACATTATAAAACACCACTGAACTAAACAAACTACACCTCAATCCTAACCTTTATACTATTCTTGAACTTTTTAAACGGTATAAAAAGATAAAACGTGAGGGTTAAAATACTTGATCTACATGAGCATCATCCGCGTCAGTGGAGGACTGGACTCTAGAAAAGAGGGGTAAAAAAGGAGTAGACCTATTTTGTCTCTGGGGGACAGAGACAAAATATGTCTACTCCTTTCTTTACCCTTCTTATCTAATGTAATACAGACGAGCACAGCATACATATCACACCAATGCCTGATACTGAAATCCACAAATAAAGTTATGTCCTTCATATCGAACCGATTGCGTACACGACGCACGGTCCTAGAATGGTTAGGCTTGTAAATTGTGCTTAATTCCGAAATAAGAGGATTGTAAATGAACTGATATTTTGGCAGGAAGTTTCCGGGATTGTTCTCAGTCAACATTGGGCCACGACAACCAACATAGTTTTTTTCCCCAAGCTGTGCTTATGGCTAGGGTTTCAACGAATGAAACTCCATAAAAAAGTGTAATGCGAAAGCGTAACAAAAAATGTTGCGTTCAAAATAAGCGGGTAAGCATTAATTGCATTTTTTTTGCGATTGTGTTATTAACACTTTTTTGTTGTTGTTGTACGCCCATAGTTAATTCGGTCGCCCCTTTCGTTACTTTTGGGCAAGAAACTTGGGGGACGGTTAAGCTTCGCCTTCGCCACAAGAGTGGAACGCGATAGCGTTATCGGGCACCGTTCGCAAAGCCTTCCCATTAAACCTGCGCTCGATCCTAAGTCATGCAATCGTGCTCGCGTGGTCTAGTCGGTAGCGCCACGTGTCACGTAACATCACGTCATGTCACGAGTATTTTTTTTCAATTTTCCCGGCAAGTTTGGCGGGGAATGTTTCCGCTATATTGGCCCCTAAATTTGGCGGGAAATATTTTTTGCTAAATTTAGCGGAAAATGCTTCCGCCAAATTTAGTAGGTCGATATATGGTCATGACGTCACAGCTACGTGGGAAGTCACACGTGGCTGCGCGCGTAGCATTTTGGGATTTTTTGGTCCCACCGACTCCGACGCTGGATTTTTTACGACACGAGCTCCTAAACGTTCTCGCGTTAAAATTGGGAGTTGTTGGTGCGGACAAGCCCCTCCTTGCGGGAAAAGAGTCATCGCACCGCCGCACGCGAGGCACAACGGCGATGGGGACAAGGTGATACCGTGGTCAGTTGAGGATCTCTCTCCCCCCTCCCCCCTCCTCCTTGCCGCCTGCTTCTCCAGCTTCCAGCAGAGCGCGTCTACATGGCGCCCGCTCAGTTCTCTCTTTCTCCCCCACCAAAACATCGACATTTGTGGCTGCTCTACGCCCTAGAAACGGGAATGGCAAGCCAGGCAAGCGCGCCGCGCTAAGTCGAGTAGACAGAGTGCTGCAGCGGGTTCAAGACTCCGTCGCTCTTCAGATTTCATTTGTTTAAATAATTTTGTTCACTGTTTGAAGTCTTTATACTCATTTCATTAACTTTTTTAGGGGAGAACCGATTCAGACGTTTCCCAGGAAAAACCTCTTATTGAGATGAATACACATCTTAATGCTGGGGCTCATGGTTTATCTTGTGAGAAATAAAAAAGACGCGCATAAATTTGCGTTTTTTTTTTCAGCCGAGTTTTGACCCGTTTTTTGACGAGCAGGTACACACCTTTAGGACTGTAGTCCTACAATAGAATCAGCTAATGAACTTGCAGTCCCTACCCTCCTTGCACCCGACCGTATGCGTTATTTCGCTGATTCCATTAAGGCCTTCGGTGTTAATGTGGAAGCATTTGAACTATTCGCGAAACGGGTGTAATGGGGAATATTTCTACAAAATATACTACCTCTAGTTAAAGTGCCGTAAATAGGTAATCAAAGCCAGTCGACGCTGTTAGACTTTTGCAGACTTTTGTGTAACCAAGCATTACATCTTAGTAAACGGTAAGATAGATTTGGCTCTTACATAACTTCACTTTATAAACTTCCGCCTTCCGATGGACGATTTATATGCTACTCCGGTAAGGAAGGCCATTGTCGCTGGAATTAGCTGGCCGCCCTGGACATAGATCTAATTTGGAATTTGCTCAGAGCTCACTAACAATCGCCGAGCATCATTTATCATTTCCACCAGAGCATCCAAAACACGTGGTAACGCTTAATTGTCCGAACAAGATTCCACACCTCTTTAGTTCCTCAAGATAATTCCCGTTGCCACCTCCCTTGTTATCGTTTTTCCAAACTCCACATTTTGCTTTCGGACGCTGCTTCTATTGCCGCTGTTGGCGCATTGTTAATACCCACTCTAGATGCATCTGCAAGTTTACTACTGCGTCTATAGACATAAATGTATGTGTCCTTAAATGTTTGCCGTTGTCGGTGTCAGATTATATTCCCCTCAAGATAGTTAGGTAATTTTTCGTTATTTCCTCGCTTTATTACGGAAAATATACTGGGTGTTTCAGCGAATACAAAAATTATTTCTAAACATTGTGTATTTGACTTCATAAAATAAGTTTACAAGACTGGGACCCTCATAAGAGGCAGAAAAATCGCGCGAGCGCCTTACTGCAACCGCGAGCCTTGTTCTTGCTCCAGGAGTGGTAACTTTAGTGCACTACTACGCTTCTCATACGCTCAGAACTGTTCTTAAAAGTACTGATTTAGTGGTTTTCGATGACGCTCAGCAAGTTTATAATTGAAACCATATGTCTATTTGTATTACTCCAGAATTTAATTACTCTTTTTTAAGCAACTAACCAACTACTAAGTAAGTATAGCACATTCTGTGACACCCACCACCACGAGTAATGCGGTTCAGAGGAAATTATCTTTTCACCTGGAATGCACTAATTGTGAGATTTTTTGCCATTCTTCGCTGAAACACTCGGTATATGTGAGCTGTGATCACTAATATACCAGCAGCCTTGTCCTTTTTGCAACGATTGCGGTGTCTTTAACAGGCTCACATGTACAGACATCACTCCTCGTGTTTCTGAGCATGCCTATGCGTCTCTCATTGGAGCATTTGTGTTTACAGAGGTGCGTGATGAAAACAAAAATATTGCATTAAAGAACGTCTTTCTGACAACTTCTTTGGACATTTTATGCCATATTCACCTTTTGCAGACACTCAGAAATGACGACATCAATATGTAGATTTTGTCTTGTGTACATTTGTACTGCCGAATGTTGGTACAACAGTTAAAACAGGCCATCCAAATGCATAAGCGTGACTTGAGTGCTCTTCTACTTCGGTTGAGAAAGGGTGAGTAATGTATTTCTGCTTGTATCTCCTTTATAAGGTAAAAATATTCTCAAATAAATTGCTCAAATGTTATGTGAATAAATAGATTTAATATTATGTAGGCAAATAAGAGGCATAAAGCTTTCACAAAGTTAAAACCAATCGTGAGTTATAAAAACAGTGCCTTCGTTTTTCTTTGCCGAGCAAGTTTTACAAACTACCCATTGAATATATTTATAGCAAGTGATTCTCAGTAACTGAAGAATTATTTAAAGTAAAATGTATATAACACACATAATTTTGGTTCAGAGTGCAACAACAGGCTCAAACGGCAATTAACGCATTACCTTGAGAGGAACGAAAACCATGAAAAAGCTTTGCGTGATTGTTAAGCGTTAAAAGCGCGCAGAATAAATTAATGTTTTATAATCTATGAATATACAGGGGTTAATTTTGCTGACTATTTAGGAAGTACTGACTTCAATGTGCCAGATAAGACAAATTTATAAAAAAATATAATTTTGAGATAAAGAGTTTTCAAATAGGAATATAACACTCGTTTTCTGTCGGTAAGACGAATGACTCATTTCTTTATTTCAAGGACACTTTCTCTAAGACGGACAAATTGTTTAAAACAAACTGTATATTTTATCATTAACAACACATTTTCCATGCAAATTCTGGCATTAACGTTTACTGAACTTAGCATAACTATAGTTGATCTGCCATGAGTGTTATTAAACCGGTATGAATAAATCTACAATGTAAGGTTGCTTGTTTTGATTTATCTTTTAATAATGTAAACACAAATATCACTGAGGCATGGTAGCTTGCACATTATACAAACTAAAAGCTAAGAAACTAGTACAACAAAGCAAATAATAAATACAGATATCGGGTAGAAAAGAGCAAAGACTAGTCACTAAAGTGCCAAGCAGCCTCTTTTAAACATTTCATGGGGTCAAAAATACGTATGTATATTGTTTGCGATTGTGAAAAAAAACTTCTAAACGAGTCATCGTGGACAAAACATCCACATTCCAAAAATAAAAGCAAAATATCGTATTTGTTTATTTAAAGGGAAATAAAAATGAAAGGCTTATCAAACACATCATTAGCTACCTTTTATGTATACAAATAAAATCGGGAGCATTATCCTCTTTTTCGTGCAGAGGTACGATACCAGGCAGGCTAAGAAGCCATTAATTTACCATATAAATGCGACTCTCAAACCATATTTTGTCAAAAAAATGCTCACGGAACAACTAATGACTTTTATAAGATATACGATTAAGTAACTCCAACAAAGTTTCACACGACAAAATGATATCTAAATTTAGTAAGTATTATGTCTTTCAATTTGATATATATCTATATTGACAGGTAATGTCCGAATGGTCTGTATATGCAAATTATGTAAGAATGCAAATTATATTATTCATCTTGAAATTAACCGAAGCTCAAACATGTTTAGTTCAGAGGTAAAAGTAAATTATACATGTTCACCTCGATTGGAAGCAAATGCTCTGTGTCTGCTTAAAGCTTTGTCTGGTTCTTTAGTACTGGAAAACGAAGCTTCCCAGTGAGAGTATACCAACATTGTTATAAACGATGTACATTTATGCACAGTGTTTACTTGAGTATCAATGACATTTCACGTGCGATCTCCAGCCATTAGTGTCAATCGCTGTAAGGAGTTTTGGATAGATATACCAATATGCCCATGCAAAGTTTAAGTTTTTACCAGAATGATATTTGTGCAACAGACCAAAAAAGAGCTCCCAATCTTTCTGATTGTGTGCAAGGCTTTCCTGTTCGGATATTCACCGGAGCTTGCATTGAAGTAACAGTAAGAAAGCACGAAAAGGAACAGAAGGACGAAAACAGAGATGTACAAGCTTTCAGTTTACAACAGCATATATTTGACGCCAGCGAACTCCGCACCGACAAACTTCGGTGGGGAAGGGGAGGGAGCGAGAGGGAAAAGAAGAAAAGGGAAGCCGGGTGTGAGAACGGGGCAGAAACTGATCTGCCCTTCCTGGATTTGATTGCAGTTTTTGTCCTATCTTAAACGATTCCGGCTATCTTATGACTATACGTATTGTTACTGTGAAAGAGACAAAAAGCGCGCCTGGCAAATGACCAAGACGCACATCGCGCGTGCTGACGCAGAGGGCAGTTGGGAAAAGGACCAGCTTTCACTAAGCTTAACAGCGAAGTTGTATATGGCTAGGTTTCCAAGCATTTTTGGTATCCGTATGCAAAAACAGAAGTCAGAATTTGCACAAAATTCAGGAATCGCCTCGTCACCTCGATATGAATTTTGATAAGGAAAGACGTCGAAACGTGTGATAATGGAGATACATCCGAGAAAAATGGGCCTTCTCCCACTCGAGTCGGCTGACGTCACTGGTTTACATACATAAAAGCAGCAGGTGCCGAGCAGGGCATTTCATTGTGTTCTGCAGCTGCTATGGGAAGGCCACGTATAGTTAGGACTCCCGAAGAGGAACGTGCCTATGACGAGCGCCATCGGTCATGTATAGATTTAACGTTAGTAAAAAATCTCACCAAAGTTGTAATAGAACCCATTAGATGTACAATGTAGTGATCACAAAAAAAAATATCTCAACGGTTTCAAAATGATCTATATATACCGGAAATAAATATTTCGTAAAGTGCTTTTGTGTGTCTTTTGGTGAATCATTTGTGGTGGTGCTCTACAGATTCGCTGGGCAGCCACCTTCACAGAGTGAAATGGCTCCACATGATTTAGTTACGCTGCTCTTCCTTCTTTAACATGGTAAACATTGTACGTACATGGCCATGTGTTTATTTTCTAGCACATCCTCATAGCTAGTCAAACAGGGCCGCTCTGGATATCCCTTATTTCTGTTTTTTTTTGTTTGTTTATGTACCCAAAAGTAAATTACGTTATCCAATCAAGGCAGCTCGCCTTGACTAACCTCTTCGTTTTCCCTACCTAAACGTCTAGTTTAGAAAAGGTGAGTCGTTTGCTCTTCCCAGAAACCACCAACACATAACTTTCACAAAACAAAAAAGCTTCCGAGGATTACGCACAAAGCGCCACACACGTAACAGAAGCGAACTATAGCTAGTATATATTTATTTATTTTGCGCTTAAAAGCCGTATTACGAGCTTTTGGTTTTACAGACTTATCTGGGGATCACCCAATTAACCGGTAAAATGAGTTCAAGGTAAATCTGTATAAGTAAAACGAAAAATATAAGACCCATTTTTTTGTTACAGCTTATTGTGCTATTCATTCTAACATTATAAAATATAGCTATACCGAATGCTGTTACAAATCCATCCCTCCGCAGTTTGCTTAAATTTACAAGGAGATCGGCCTTCTTTCCACAAGTCTGGTTAGAAACAGACCTCGCTACATCTTATTAGTTGATGGCCTTTGATACTTAAACAGGCACAGCAAAAAATATAATGCAAAGTGTATTTGAAAGGTTTCTGGCCTTTCTTTTGGAAATCACTTTTATATGGCTAAATGTATACGGCAAGAATGGCCTTACAAAATAAGTATGTGTAACCAACCGTATAAGACCATTTTCCTATCAAAACACGATTGCTCACTTAGGCTATTTGCCGAGTCATGCAGTTCATAATACTAAAAGCCACCCAGTTGCTTTATCTTAGTAAGCTCGTCAAATAACGAATTGGAGGGTTAAATGCCAGAGTCATCAGCACTACCTCTATTTACAAATGCTGCGTTCGATACATATGAATTCATTGTTGTTTTTCTAGCGCTCAACCAATAAACGTTACAGTCGGATTATCTTAGGATAAACTACACCTCGAAACCCCTCCGCCTCGTACCCACTGTTACCACGAAGCCACGAGGTCGTGAAAGAAAACAAAACAGGTCAAGACAAATCTACCCACCAAAAACTTTTTTGGCGACGTTCGGTCATAAAAAAACGTCCACTTTGATTCTGTAACAAGATATCAAATTTCCGAGTTGCATAGGAATATTCAACTTTGCTGTTGCAAAAGTGAGCGGCATAAGCCGCATTCATTATCATGGCAAGTGCAAGAACGAAGGGAACTAAATTCAATACAGCCGGTGCTAGAAGCGTCACTAATGAAGGAACAAAATCAAAATTTGCGTTCCTTGGCTTCTAATTGGATAGGCGTATTTCAGTAAACAAACCCCGAGTTCGTGAACCTGTCGAGCCTGCAATTATCTTGCGTCAACATACTTCTAGGCAACATTTTCAGCAGTACAAGGCCGGCTGCGAGGGATCCTTTCTAATTGAAGCCCAACACAGAGGAGGCAGCAACAACGGCGATGCATACGCCTGCACGACAATGCGCCCAAGTTTATATTGACTAAACGTTGGGCGTTTCTCGAGGGAGTGGTTTTGGTAGAAGGACGTATCGTCTTCGCTACAACGAAGCAACTTCGTTAGAACATTTTCTTTAAAATTCTGCTGTCTTTCTTTTCCTTGAAGGTTGTTCACTAGCACCCGTAAAAGTTTGAAAACAGCGCGCTAACATGAATAGATTTTCAGAAATATATATGTTCAAATTACTACTCATAGATGCAAGCTCCTGCCCTTCGAACACCCAAACCACTTTCTTGTAACTCAATTTGAACCTTTAGCCGTTGGAAGAAATAGCGCCTTTGTTGTCACATCAATCCGCAACAAATGAAACCTTAGAACTTAAAACTGAACTGTGACAGGCTGTCGGACGTTGCTAAACAGGTTATGACACTCGACAAGCCGCACGATGCCCCTTAGACTTTAAATAATCCCAAACGCGTGGCCCTGCTAGGAAAGGCAGTAATGCACGGTAAAAAAGAAAGAGGTCTAGCAAGACAGTTTAAATGCGTAATTGCCTAATACTCGCTTGCTTTTCAGACAAGTTTTTGTGAACCATGAAATTTGCCACAACGTCAAATAAAGAAAAATAAAACACTTGTAATTTTACGTGTCGTCTAGTTGAAGTTAATACATATATAAGTCACCTCAGGACTGTGAAAATGATATTTACGATGTTTAGTTTTCAACATATATTTACGATGTTTAATTTTTAACATATATTTACGATGTTTAGTTTTTAACATTTCGTAGGTTTACTTCGTAGGGAATAAAATTAGCATTTTTTTTGTAATATTATGATCCCTTATTATGAAACCAATTTTTGCAAACTTCAATTTAAAAAAAACAACAATACGATTGCCACATTTGGGATTTGGTTTAATCGGGTATCTTATCATATCTTGGTTTAATCGGGTATATTTGGCTGATTAATTTGATTATGGTGTCAAAATGACGGTACTACATTTACAATTCATGGTACAGTTTTTTTATTTTTCTTTTAAGCTTGGAATTTCAGCGTTTGCTCGCGTGAGAGCGGCGCTTTTATCGTCGGAGCACGCTGGCTGCGAGATCGAGAGCGTGGGGAACTTCGCTCTCGCGTCGCGCTGGCCTTGATAACAAAGTCGCGCCAAATAGCGGATGCGCCGTGCGTCTTGACTGCATTTGTTGCGTGCTACTGCATTGAGGAGGCACTCCCACAGCAAGTAATGGTGCGCTGCCCCTGCGCTTTATAAATAAAGCACCGCCAGCCGTCAGTGTGAAATTGCGTGGTTGTCTTCCCTATCCTTACATTATACAAATTAGTACGGTCTACGATGGATAAACACGTTTCGTCGCGTGTTCAGGGTTGACATCATGCACAATATTGGTGTATATTATTGCACTTCTGCCGCGATGCTGGTTTGGGCGCCTGTTACAGACAGGAGTGCTTGCGAAGAAAGTAGTACTTTCTCCAGATCGGGATTGTCGTCAACATAGCCGGAAACTAGGCGACTTGATATTGCTTTACGTTGCTGCAAAAACCACTCCCAGTCCTGCAGCGCGGCAGACGTGCAATAAAAACACCAATATTGTGCATGATGTAAACCCTGAACACGCGACGAAGCGTGTTTATCCACAACAGAACATAATTTGTTTAGTGAAAGAAGGGGGAAGAAAGAAAAAAGAAAGACGGTTACAAATCCCTGTAATGCGAAATTAGAGCGCAGCACTTGAGGAGGAGGAGGGGAGGGGACGGAGGGGACGGTATGCCCCTACTCCTCCTCAGTACCCACCCTTCCTCCTCTCTTCCTCCTACTACCCTCCTCCTCTCCTCCCATCTTCCGATCCTCTTCTGCTCCTCCCCTCCTTCCCTCCTCTCGTTTCCTCCCCCTCGCCTCCTCATTTCCTCCTCTCCCCTCCTTCTCCTTTTCCTCCTCCTCCTCCTCCATACCCTTACATCCTCCTCCTACAGTTTCCCCGCCAAAAGTAGCTAAAAAATTGACGACACGTGACCACAACACCAATTCAGTTTCCCCGCTAAATTTAGCGGGAAAAATTACATCACATGATGTCACCTATGAACAAATTAAGTTAATCCGCTAGATTTAGCGGCAAAATTAACGTCACGTGATCTCAACACCCATTCAATGCCCCTAATTTTGCGGTGAATTTTCCAACTAAATCTAGCGGAGAAACTGAGTTTCCCCGCTAAATTTAGCGAAATATTGAATTAGGTGTTGAGGTTACGTGATGCCAATTTCCCCGAAATATTTAGCACGGTTACGCCGACGCCGACACCGACTCCGCGAATCACAGAAGCGGGCGCCTAAGAGCTGCGCTCTAAAAGTGAAAGACGTTTACAAGTCTCTGTAATGCGAAATTAGAGCGCAGCTCTTGAGGAGGACGAGGGAAGGGTATTGAATAGGAAGAGGGGAGGTACTCCATACCTTTTCCTCCTCATCCGTGCCCTCCTCCTCCTCCTGCGTACAACTACCTTCTCCTCCTCCATACCCTCCCCTCCTCCTCCTTCTCCTCCTCCTCCATACTCTCCTCTCCTCCTCTTCCGTACCCCCTCCTCCGTAGCGTCCCCTTCTCACCTTCCGTACCCTCCCATTCACCTCCGTATTATCCCCTCCTCCTCCTCCTCCTCCTCCTCCCCTCCTCCTCGGCTCGTCCTCCTCCTCCTCCTTAAAACCCCCTCCTACCACAGTTTCCCGCTAAATTTGGCTAAAAAATTGAGGCCACGTGACCTATGAACCAATTGAGTTTCCCGCTAAATTTAGCGGGGAAAATGACGCAACATGACTTCATGTCACGTCACCTATCAACAAATTCAGTTTCTCCGCTAGATTTAGCAGGAAAATTGACGTGACGTGATGTCAACACCAATTCAATTTTCCGCCAAATTTAGCGAGGAAACTGAGGTTGTGCTGAAGTCATGTGACGTCAGTTTTAAAGCGAAATTTAGCAGGGAAACTTGATGTGCAGTGTTGCATTATGAGACGTCACAGACCTACGCTACATATTCAGTTTCTTCGCTAAATTTAGCGTGGAATTGTTGTATAGGTCTGTGAGGGTCCCATAATGCAAAGCGCACGGTTGCGCCGACGGCGAAGCCGCGAAACACGGGAACGAGCGACCTAAGAGCTGCGCTCTACAAATACGTAATCTCAAACTGACGGCTAGCGGTGCTTCAGTTATGAAGCGCTGGGGCAGCGCACCACCTCTTGCTGCGGCAGCGCCTCCGCTCAGCAGTAGAACGCAACGAGCGCAGGCAAGATACGCACGGCGCACCAGCTATTTTGTCGCCACTTGTTAACAGGGCGAGCTGGACGCGAGTGCCAAGTTCTGCCTCGCTTTCAAAAATCTCGCAGTCAGCGAGCGCCGACGACAAGCAACACCTCTCTACGTAAGAAAGCTTAAGTGCTCAATTTTGGCGCGTCACTACGGAAGGCCACCTTAGTCCACATACTGAAGACGAGTGGTGCGTCAGCGATCGGTTGTAACTCGTGTCCAATCAGTGAGAAGAAAACGACTCTTTGCCGGTTGCCGACGCCATAGTCAGAGCACCGTTCGCCGGCCTGTGGTGTCCTTCGCTACTAATGCAGAAAAATGCAATACTTAACCACTACATACTCAACGTGGGTGTTGTGATGGAGAGCGCCGCTGCACGGGAGCAGGCCCACTGCGCGGCCCACCGCCCACTCTCGCCGCGCGGAAATTTTGCAAAAGACTTGTATATTGCAATAGATTCGCACCGATCATTACGTGAGTTCATTGAGGCATCGTGTGGAAAGATCATTATATGCGATATGCGGCCTGCTTCCAAATAAATGTGCCGGGATCAGATGGATCACTGTAGTGGCAGTGCGTTTCAAGTGAGGTCGAAGACCTGACGCTTGATGTTAGGTTGCAAAGATTTGCACAAGAGAAA
>JAZHYW010007310.1:0-28144 GCA_037355805.1 Ixodes ricinus | reverse complement strand
TCAAATTTAAATAAATTCATATTCGACTTTATGCATCACCTAAACATTTTCCCGCTTCAAAATACCTGTTCATCTTCATCTTATGAAATTGTGACCATTTCGTAAAGGCCTCAGCGTCTACGCAAACTTAAAGGCAGCAAACATCGAAATCTCTTACATGACATTAAAAGACAAATTATGCACTCACACATCATACGGAAGCAGACAAACTCTGATTGTTATATCTATGTAGCAGGATTTATAATCAGACTTATATTTACAGTAATTTTTTTAATTGTGGTAATTTATTATATTGCAGCTTCGAGGAGGAACGTACCCTCGTCCGACGGTGCTGTTCTCTAGAGAGGACGCGTTCTCATCTGCAGCTTTTCAAGTCCAGGTGGAGGACCTGTCGGTGGATGCTGGCGACGTCATCCAAGGCGTCAGCCTCATGATCATGCAATGTATTAGAGTTTTGACATTCAATATGCAACGGGGATCAAGTCCACCTTGGCTCTCTTTCTTTGAGCGCACGATTGGGGTGAAAAACACCACTGGAAATGGTTGCCCTGAAGCTTCTTCGCAGGCTCCCAGCTTTTATTACTTACTGCTTCTTCATGTTTTCGACTTTTTCGATTTTACAATAAAAACGTGGTTGACATTACTGTTGGCTGACATGACTGGCATCACTTTTTTTAAATGTCTGGATTATTTGTCTCTTGAAGTTCTCAGTTAAATTTTGATGCCGGCAAATTCCCAGTGAGTATTATTCTCTTCTCTCTGAAACCTCCTCGAAGTGCCTCCTTAAGGAATTTGACACGCAAAGAATTCAGAACTCTCGTATGACAGCTGGCCTGAGGAATCGCCGCTCCAGCACACCCGAACAAGCCAGTTAGCTGAGTCTTGGGGTCTGAAAAAGGGCCCTCACCATATGGAGCTCCACGAGTCCCAGTGGTGTACAAAATCAACCCCAAAAGTGGGGAGTCGCGGGAACCCTCGGGGTTGTGCATAGTCTCCGACAGCACTCGCAATTATGAGGATCACGCGAGTCCCTAGGGTGTAAAAAAGGGCGCCAAAAAGCACCAAATTCTGAGGGGATCAGGTGATTCCCTGAGAGTTATAAGCGGAGCTAAAAAATACGTTGATTTACGGGTGTCACATGAGTACCTGGGTGTAACAAATGGCGTCAAAAAGCACCCTATTTAGAAGGGGATCCGTTGACTCCCTGAGAGTTGAAAGTGGTTGCAAATAATTCCTCTAATTAGGAGTGTACCATAAGTACCTGAGTGTAACAAAGGGCGCCAAACAGCACCCGAAGTAAGGGGTGTCGGTTGAAGCCCATGGACTTTAAGGGGGTGCTAAGTGGTCCCGCATATATGGGGAGTACTTGGAATCCCCAACTTGAGGGGATTCCACATACACCCCAGGGGAGTCACATATGGGACACGGCCTAACTCCCCTGAGGGGAGTACACTCGCATACACCTCCTCTTTTCTTAGAGTGTACCCCGGCTGATTTTTCGACCAGGCTAGCGGAATCATTAGAAAATGAGGCCTTAAAACTCTGCAGTTGTAGTTCGTACCACCACGCTGAGTACCATAGCCGTAGTTCACATCGCTCCATGGTAGGAAGGAAGCATTGCTTGAAGCCCAGCACTAATGTGCTGGGCTTCAAGCGATGGAGGGGTAAATAGCCAAAATTAGACGTTTTCGTGCGCATCGTGCAACAGCATAGGCCTGCCAGAACCCAGAACACCTGGACGTGAACGTGCAAGCTCTAAGATGCACACTCGTATGCGCACATGCGCACACCGACACAATACGAGGCATATAAACACGCGAATAAAAATTCACAATGAAATGAGGACCTGCATGCATACCAGCAGTTGTATAAAACTTTTGCTCATGCGCTGGTCCCTAGGACGTACACACATGTGTATACTACACGGTAAACCGAAAAATTAAATGCAAGACGTGTTGTTGTTGTTGTTGTTTTAAGGATCAAGAAAAACACTGCTGCAAAAGCAAACTCACGCAAGAGCTGATCGGAAAACAAGAACCCGTTCATTCATTAAAAAAAAAAAATATATAATATATATTGCCACTGTTTGCTTCCACTTGTATTTCTGTTTGTTATCTTTTATGGATGCACATATGCGCACACCTATATGCGCGCCTACCCCCCCCCCCCATTCGCAGCACATATGTTTCCCAAAAGTGCACTTGCCCAGATGCATATACGTAACCCCACGTCCGTGACGGTCGCTTTTTGCCACACCCCTGTGAAGGGAACAATGAGAACGATGTGCATCTCTAACCACGCGTATACGCCGCACTTTCGTATTCGCCCCCAAACCACGTTTAGCTTGCGGATGTGTGGACGCGCGCGATTTTGCGCGCGCGTTGGTGGTGGAACGCGGCACTGCGTTGATGTTTGCTTGCTTGTTCTTGTGTTTTTTTGTTTTTATAGACAGAATGCTCGTTTCAAGGTTGGCGAAAAGAGAGAACTACAAAGAAGAAAAGGAAAAACCGAGGGAAGGGGTGAGGAGGAGTTAATGCTACGTTACGCTGCCAACTGCCTTAATGAGGCAGTGTGAGTAATGCGAGACGGCGCCCGCAATCAAAAGGCCAAACCGACTGAACGCATAAAGTATGAAGAAGAAGAACTCGTACACCCCGAGCGACGACGCTGTCGTTCGTACTCGGTCCTGAACGAATATAATTGCTTGGTCTGGGTTGCGCAAGGCATCCGCTTGTCTGGACGGTCCTCCCCTGTTACCTCTGTTCGGTTCGTCCTCTTTGTCTCTTTTTCCCTTTCCTTCCTCTGTCTCTTTCACTCTCTCTCTCTCTCCGTCTCTTCATTTTATCCGTTCCATTGTGTCTCCTCGCGTTGAGTCCTTTTTATATCGCCCCGGTCTCAGCAGACTTGAGCGAAGGCGACGTCTAACAGATGTCGCCATCGTCCCTGTATTTCAGAAAAAGATTATGTTTTCTCTAATTATTTATGCTGATTATACATCTTGATTAATTCCCAATTGTTTAGTAATGTTGCGTGTAATAGCGAAAAAATGCACATTCACAAAAAGAAATGTCTGAATACATGTAAACTAAAAGGCTAAAAACTCGCCTCTTTTGGTAGCTGTTAAATAGCAGTTCATTTCTCAGTTCATTACGTTCAAGTTTTTAGAGAACAGTGTTCACATAATAGCGGAAGTGCGCATTTTCGCGAAAATATGTCTGAATGCACTTACACTAGGCTAAAAACTCTACCCTCTGCAGAGCAGTTAATCTCCCTGGTTGCCATCTCGAGAAATTTATCCTTTCACTTTGGGAGTCTCAAAATCTTTTTAGAGTGCGTTCATTTGTGAACGCAAATCAAGGAAAGTGTGTTTGCTTGAGCTGTCAGAAATGTGGTTTGACGACAGCTGCAAGAGTCAAAGTATATTATTTATAATAAGTCATAATCAAAGTGAAAGTGAACTTTCAGAAAAACAAAACGGAAATATGCAGGGTACGCAAAGTATTTGAAGAAACATTTGAAGGGAAGTAATTGCTGCAGTAAGGTGAACCATTTACTTAATTAACCTACACAAAATTAAGATTAAAATAAACGAGGAAACACGAGAAATGTCAAATATACAATAAACGTTCTGAAGGTGTGACTCCCAAGAAAGTTTACCATGATGATTTTAACCCGAGACTGGGGCAGAAGAAGGAACCTTCTCACAGTGGAAGAGAAAATAACAGGGACAGACAGCGTCTCTATTGAAGGGGAAGACTCTGTCTGTCCCTCTTACTTTCTCTTCCACTTTAAAACAATTTCCTCCTTCTGCCCCAGTCTCGAGTTAAAATAATCATGGTAAACTTCCACCAGCTCGCCTTCGCACTGACCGTAATTACGTTTTCCAAGAAAAGTTTACAAGTATTTTTATGAAATTTAGTAAATCACTTTGAAGTCACGAATAACTTTGACAAATTCAGCTGAGAAGTACTACATATCAAATTGATCATAAAACAATAGCTTTGTTAATCCTAAGGTTAATTCTGAAGTTAACAAAAAGTTCAAATCAGAACCTAAAACTAAAAAAAGCAAAATAAACATTTTTTAACGTAATCTCGGTTGTTGTTGTTTCTATTCCAATCTTTTTTTTATTTAATATTGTGTGCGGTCCTACGTAATGTTTTTCTTTTAAGCAAAACATTTTGAATTTCACTTATATTGATATTTTTACTTGTCTATATATATATATATATAAATGAGACTTCCATCAAGTAATTACATGTTCATTCATTTTATATATTCGGATATACGGGTAATCATGTTCAGGTCTGTCTATATTTGTCTTCCGTCGAATCTCATGTAGTAGATGAACAAATGTACTTCGTAAACCAAGAATACATAAACATAGGAACGTACAGGCACAAAGAAAAAGTTTTGGAATCGGCAAGCAATAAGAACAACAACAAAAATCGAAGACCTTATCAACATGACAGTTAATTGGATGTAAAAACGAATACGAGAACTGAGTTCAAGATTTCTTATTAGGTTGAGGGGCTCGGCGTAACTATATCTTTCCGCAGGCAACAGCGCTGTTCTTCAGTCGTGAACTGATGCCCATGGGGATCGAAACCAGACAAATTGTGCTAGCAAAAAAAAAAAAAAATGTAAAAGAAAGAAAGAGAAAGCAGAGACCAAAACCAGAAAGCGTTTCCAAGTTAGGCTTCGCGAATAAAATACGCGCCCCACTTCCTCCCCTAAAAGAATGATCAAAACGCACCGAATATGCGGGCCCTATGCAAATGACAATTGTAAATCTGATTGTACGCGGGACGGTTTGCCACCGGTGGTTGCCCTTAGAATTTCCCATCCTTTTTTTAAATCGTCGTTTTATTTTTATGTATTTATCTTTTTTAGTCTGGTGGTAGTTTCCCTTTCCACGGGCATTGTCTTCTCCCTAATCTCCGTTTCACCCCTAAGCTGATAGTCTGGTGGAAGCTATACGTGCTCGTTGGACCAGCCACACGTCTTCCTTTCGCTACGTCATCACGCTCCCGCCCATACCCAAGCGCAGAGAGCTTGGTCAGGTGACGAAAAGCAGGTGGTTCGTTGGTACGTCGAGCTTCCACCCTGCTGTAAGCTAAGGGGTGAACAAAGTATGAAAGCACCCTTCGTGGTACGCGCCGTGCGCACCTTTTGAAGACTTGTAGGCCGGCTAACTCGCCTCTTCATGCATTATTCAGGTCTTGCAACCTTCGAGCCATTCTTTTGTTTTTACTTCTTTTTTAGTGTCCGCTTTTTTTTCTGTTCTTAGCATTCTTTATTTCTTGTTGTCCTCCTTCTCACAGCAGTGCAATTCACTCCACGTTGTTGTTGTTGTTGTCTTCATTTTTATTGCGTCATCCTCTCCACAAGCCCTTAAGCGCGCTATCGGACGATCTGGGATTAACGATTCCAGGTGTACCTGCATCCGAGCTCATTATAATCTGGTTCGTGTGGCAGTGTTATTCGCCGTAATCGACGTCTCTTGTACACGCCGCGTCAGATAAGCCCCGGAAACGTGAGCTCAAGGTGGCGCATGTAACGTATATCTAATGTACAAAATGTGTTATCGTGTTCTTTTATAACTGCTCCACCGCCAAAATGACGCGGTCTTTGTATTTGTATTTTTTTTTCTGGGCTTGACGAAGTGCCGGGCACAGAGTTGCGCCTCCAGGTTGGTTCCCACATTTGCGTTCGGATTATGACCGACTGCGATGCAATCCCTTGTCACTGCTTCCAACGAGAGAACACACTGACGCCATCTGTCGGGCGGCCCTGAAAATCTTCCGTTCTGCGTATGCTTTAAGTAAAGTTTCTGCGGAATTTGCAATATTAAAGGGGCGATGCAACGATTTTCGTTACTTTGCGCAGATACCGCTTAGAACGGATCCCTCGAGTTAATTGACTTGTGAAACACCCGTTCGTTTCTCACCACACGCAATCAAAGTCGCACAAAAAAAATAAGAAAAAAAGCATCAGCGTTTATTCCCTTAACTAGCAGCCAGTACAAGCGGCCACTTGATTTGCAGCCGCTTATATGCCGCCAATGTTGGTCATAGTCACACGTTGGGGTTCGCAAGGCACAAAACAAGCGCTGAGTTCCACACATCGTTATGATTCGGCTATTGTCGTCATCGAAGCGATTGGGCACAGGCCACTACCCAAATGCTTGTCGAGCTATTGATTATCACGAGCCCAAATCGAGTGCCCACGCAATGGTGGGGTCCAATCGATGAGCCGCATTCAAATATCGGATACTATGATCCTCCAGTTACGTCATCAAGCTTCGCGAAGGAAAGGTTGAATGAAAACGCTCGCTTTTGTGCTTGAAAATACACTGCAACAAAGGAGTTTCTTGGCCAGTGGGGTTGCGCGCGAGTATTAAGGCCCGTTCACGCTCTTGCAACCGAGTACGACTGAGAGAGACGAGACCTGTTGAAACCTCTTAAAAGTTCTTAGGACGAAAGAACACACTGACACGCTGGTCCCATATATACGGTGACCCTGGAACTGCATTTCACAAGAGAGAAGGTTTTGCGGGATTTCCGAAGTCAAATGTGCGTAATAACTATAAGAAAGGCTCGTTTGTAACGTTGACAAACGTTTTTCGAGACAAGAAAGAAAGAATTCCTTTATATGTGCGAGAGAAATAGAAAATATGCCGGACCGCCAAGTTTACATTGCTACCCAATAGATGGTGCCATATATCTATATATATATATATATACGCACGCAGAGGGTAAGTTTTCCAAAGCGACCCCAAAATATGGCGCCAGCGTGTCGTCTTGTTCCAAGCAATTACAAGCGGCAGTTACGCAGTCGGTCACAGTCAAAAGTCTTACGATTGAACCAACCTTAAAAGGGAACTCAAGTTGATCCTGAGATCGTCTAGTTTTGGTGGTAAATGCAACTACGGGCTCCAAGCCTCCTAAACACCCGAAATAACATTCATGAGCGGCCGATTTCTCTATTGAAAATATAATCAAAGATCGTGACAGAGCTCACACCGGGGGGCGCCGTGAGACGACGTTTTCAAACAACAATTACTGTATTACGTCGCCTACACAAAACGATTTGACGTTGTTGTCAAAATAGGATGCACAACACGCCTAAAAGAGCAGTAATAGTAACATTCGGAATCTCCACGCAATTCACTATTTTAATTCATCAAATTTAATGGATGTAGTAAGGACCCGAGAGAAAATATTACCCATGTATTTCTATTGCTGTGAGCTTACCAGGACGCCTTACCATCTAGAACTGATGTTTTTGGTTGACTAAAGCCCAAAAAACAATATGCCATCAAAAACAAACTTTTTCAAAAAGTACTTGAGTGCCCCTTTAGGAGGTATCCCAGCGTGATTTGGTATCCGCCTGCTGCTGCCTGTGGGCTTTAACGAAGGAAACATTGCCGGTGTATTGGGAATAAAAACATTCGTGAAGTTAAGTACCCTTGTCTTAATATGATTTACACCTGTTCTATCAACAACTGCAGCGGCGCGTAAATAAGCTGCCTTTCTTATGTTCGATCTACCGAAAGTTTACAAAATGACTTCGTATAAACTGAAGCTTAAATTCTCAATGGTGTGCACTTTCCGCCTGCTAGAAATGCTGAATGTCGTAAGTGCTTGGTGTCCAGTGCCTTAATTCGAACATTTTTATTATCAAACGTCCGACATGATTTTTCGACTGAACAAATTATAAAAGATAGAAAATCCATTATTTCAATTCCGTCGTTTTCTCTTAGACATTCCGTTAGAAATTTCGCGAGAGCGGTTTCAGTGAACTGAGAGTAAGTTATTTTGTACAGAAATGCAGAAATGCATTGACACCAACCTTGGAACGTTCTGAACACATTACGGATAGGGGATAATGTGGGAAGTCAAACATCTACTCACGGGATCAGTTCTTTTTTTTGTATTGTTATATCTACTGTGAATTTCGGAGCAGCTTGGTATTCTAGTTTGCGACATAACTGCAGTTAACGTTGACTACCCTAAAAGCTCAAGTTGTGGGTGCATTCTCAACCAAGTCTTACCTTGAAATACCCTTCGATAGCGATTCGCAGTGAACAACACTATTGAAGAACTTGTAATTGGGCTAGTTGGTGAAGGTTATGAAGTATGTTGCAAAATGGTGACCTCTTTTTTTTCCCTCTTTGCACCATGCTTTATACCAGCACTTTTGAATGGCTTCGATTCGGTGCTAATAAGCCTGACAGGAGTATCTGCTATAGGGTGCCTAAAAGCATATCTTTTTAGGAAGCTGCCCTTTTTTGTAGTACCCAACGCCGACAACCTACGATCACAAGTCAAATTTAAAAAAAAATAACGTAATTCCAAATGTTGATTAAAGGCCAGAGCTCAGCCGGGAGTCATTATCAGCTCCTTTGCTCTAAAGCAAAACAAGGGAAATAGGCGTGCTCACAAAAGATTCTCCCGTCTCTGCTTTTAAAACAGACGCGTAGAAAATTAAATTTGACAGTAGCAAAAAAATTTTTGCCTTTTGTAATTCTATTTTTTTTTCTGCGAACTTGTTGCGGAAAACATTACTGATAGGACAGTCGCATTCCTGACAAGTGCCGTAGGGTAATTTGAGACGTTTCAAAAGCAACAGAAACTAATACAGTTCCTTGGTGGGGTCTATCATTGTACAGATACAAATGCTTGATGGCAGTGAAGGTTGCACAGACAGACTCATTTCCAGTCACGAGATAGGAGCATCCAGCAGAGTATTTCCTTTTGCTGTTTTGCCTTACACGAAAACATTCCAGGGGATAACATTCTATGACAGTTCATGACAAGTAGAGAGCGCGTAAGCACGGATTTAGTCGCTGCTAGGGGTGTCGGAGCTCAAGGACACTGATGGCTTCGACTATATTGCAACTAAAAAGGTGTCTTCGTGTTGAGTTTATACATAAAAAACGGGCTTTCTAATTTCTGTACTATGAACATAACGAAGCGCTCACACTCATCTTTCAGCGAATGTCGAAACATATAGTTTTTTGCATAAAGATCACGGATAAGCGCTCCCTAGTAAAAAATCTTATATGTATAAGAAATTTCTTGGTTCAATAAACGCATAGGATTAAATAAGATCATAGAAGAGCATACAATAACTTTATAAGAACATATAAGAACAATATAATATTATATAAGCAGTTATAAGGAACTGATAAGAAGCTTCTTAAAACCTCTTTATATAATCTTATGTTGTGCTTATATGTTCTTATAAGGTTCTTGCATGCTCTTATATGATCTTATTTATTCATATGCGTTTATTGGATCAAGAAATTTCTTATACATATAAGATTTTTTTACTAGGACGATACCACCATGACCAAGGTACCGATTTATCGAATTGAAGAATCTTCGGTACCGAAGAACCCGAACAGAAGTATACAAAAATACGAGGTGAATTCGAAAGGCAAGCTCATTTTCATCCCATTGTGCCCTACCAATTGGGCCGTAATTTTAGAGGACAACTCCCATCGCCCTTATACTTTTTCCTCGTTTTTATTTCTTCTTCCTACTCTCGCGGATTTGTCTTGTCACCTTGTAACCACGGTTATTTATTTCCTGTCGAAAACAAGACCACCCACTTTTGCTCTAGAGGAGCCTCTTCAATCCTTTACCGCTCTCCCAGAAGCGTATTCAGAAAAAAAAGCTTGTGGATTAAACCAACAGGTCGGTTCCGGCACTATGATTGGCGCGTTTCTTTACGGACGTCACGTCGCCTGGTTTACGGGGGCGACAGAGAGAGACGAGGCAGGGACGAGCCTTGGGTAAACGCGCCCCAGTAATTCACACGCAATAGCCGTTTTAGCCAGTTCCCACATTTGCTACGCTTATCGACACCAGCAAATCTGAGGGACAGGTACAGGCTCTACGGAGTGCAAGTTCGTCCGCCTCTTGCGCAGGAATTGCACTGACGTCAGAACGACGCCGAGCTCTGATTGGCTCTGATGGAGGGATAGTAGGCAGACCTCAATGCTAGCTGCCTTAAGGTCTACCCACTATCCTTCCAATTGGAGGAAATCAGAGCTCGGCGTTCTGACGTCACTGGAACCCTTTCGCAAGAAGCAGACGAACTTGCGCTCCGTATAGCGCGTGGATCACTGGGGCGTGTTTACCTAAACCCGCAGTCACACTGGTTATACATCAATACAAAAGCCACGGCGTTATATACATGATGACGTAATGATCTTAAGGCACGCCTCAAGAGCTGTTTGAAGCATGTTTGTTTGACACACTCGTCAAACATATCTGTAGACACTTTTTTTTTTTAATGTGGCCAATGCGACAGGATTGTTATACAGTGAAAAAACACGCCTCAGGCACTAGGGAGTTCTAGGGAACTGTTTATGCACATCCGATACGGTACGATGGGCCCTCCGGTTCGAACTGCGCACGCGCGGGTCTTCTGGGGTAGCGCATGCGCAGTGCGTACCGGAGGGCCCATCGTACCGTATGGGATGTGCAAAAGCGGTTCCCTAAAAGTCCCTAGTGTCTGCAGACTGTATTTTGTACGATGTATTAGCAGTGTTGTAGGTGTAACAGAAAACACGAAATAACGAAATATGTTACTCCTTACTTGCAAAATAAAGGAACGCGTTACCGACGTACCTTACCTCAAAATAAAAGGGACGTGTTACCAAAACCGTTAAAATGTAACGCGCGTTACATTTGCGTTACCTTTCTTTTTTTCAGTTATGAATTAACACGTTTTACTCTTTTGACGTTACAGGTATGCATTAGAGCCAATATATTTCGAGAAACGTTATGTCCATTCAGAAACTGAACATAATTGCGTTATCGTGTTCTTTTCTTTTTTTACGGTTCCACCTATGTTCTCACAAGAAAAAAAGATCGCAAAGAGAAACGCAATATTTTTAAAATTTCCTTTAAGGGTTTGGCGCTTAGAAACACGAAAACATTTCAGCGCAATTTCTTTTTTTATGTTTTGGGAAGAATATGTAAAGAGTCATGTACGTTATACGTTACTCGAAATGAGTAACGTAAGTACGTTACCCGGCCACTACTGTTTTGAAAAACAAAGTGACGATTACGTTATAAGGTCACAGGGAAAAGTAAAGCCGTTATTTGTAACGCGTTAGCACCAACACTGTGTATTCGCAGTGTGACCGAACTCGAATACCCTCCTTCAACCTCGAATCTCTCCCCTGTAAACCAGGCAATGTGACGTCCATGCAAACGAGCCAATCAGCGTACCGAAACTGGCCTGTTGGTTTACTTCGCAAGTTTTTTTCTTTGTTCTTTTTCCCCGAACAGGCGTTTCGGAACAAATATATGGAGCTGCATCTTCGCATAACGTCTCTCTCCACACTCAAGAGCAAGTGCCTTCTCCACTTTCGCGTCCGCATGTGTCTCACTCCTGTATCCAAACAAGGTTTCATCGCGACATGTGAGCACCGGACGTGTATCCAGTCAACTTTCTGCCGTTCGATATTTGACGTCGATACCGTCCGAATCGGTTTTCAAAAGCACCACAGAAAGCCGATGACGTGGGCCCTGCCGCGGAGTCATTTGCCACCCACTCCGAATGTCCTCATCACAGTGATGATCCAATTTAACGGACAACTGCGCGCACCAGTGATCATGCAGTAGAGTCGTTTTCAAGGTTTGCCTCGTCCTTCCCCACGCCAAATCGCGCCCATCACGGGGAAGCACAACCCGAAGTTACTCGAAAGTAGATAAATAAATGAAAGAAGAAAGCCAAACTGCAGAAATCGAAACTAGAAATGGCTGGCCTCCTTATCTACGGTATGGCGGTTCAGGAGGGGATTGCAATTTTATGGGGCCTCCAATTACACTTGGGGAGGAAAGGAATTCAGTTCTTATCTTACACGCGCGTGCCTTGTATGTAAGCTTATCGATGTTTGCAGCCTTTACGTTTTCGATCTCGGTTCAATGGGCTCGGTCGTCGATCATTGATTGCCTCCCTTTGTGTTTTAAATACTTTATTTCACTGGCTTATCTATGCTTCTCTTTTGTTTTTTATGAGGCCAGGCCCATGATGGCCTTCTGGTTCATTCTTGGAACTTCACATTGTTTGAAGTGAACCGTTTTTTTCGGTTGTAATACATTCAGCCGTCAATGATTGTCTTTTCTTGTTTCCAGCGACCGTCCTGCGATATCATCTCGTTTGTGGACCATTGGTATGATCACAGGCAGTCTAAAGGGCCTCTCCAGCATAACATGGGGGTCGTTAGTTTCATATAAAAACCTTGTGGCAGGTACCAGGACCTTCCCGTGGAAGTGTCCACAAATTTTCAACTCGCGATTTGATTAATAAAACATTCAAAATGACTCTGGAAAATCCCGTATTGCAACTCACTCGATAAACGTGCCGTGACGTCACAGGATCAGGATGCCCTCTCCTTAGGTGACGCTCTTTTTTCCGTCCTCCTCGCCATCTATACTTTACTTGCTCTCCCGCCGTACCGCCTTTTGGCGGGACAGGGCTTCTGGGAGCGGCAACCGCAAAACGCGTGACGTTGCGACGAGTGGTTGTAGTATCCTTTACGTCACAGGTTTTGTCCAGTGACAAAACTAAAATGTGTGTACTGAGTTTCTCGAATTAATTTCCCGATGAAATCTTAGTCATTTTGTTTTGAAATTTAGCAGCGTAACTGAAGGTACGTAAAATTGCGCGAGGTGTGAAGATCTCTACGGTGGCTATATTTAGGTTGGAGAGGCCTTTTAGGAAATGCGGGTGTGCCTCATTGCGTTCACGCCCGGAACATTCTTAAACTGTCAGCTACTATCGTAACATGCCAGTCTCCAACTAACTACAAGGTCAACCTACCGACGAACTGGGAACAATTATTTTTGTCTGCCTGCGGATCTTCAGTGAGCCCCACGGGTGCACCGGTGGTACGTAGAACAGCTCGCCTTACAACCACAAATGTTCAACAAGGCTAAAGTGAAACCTTTCGACCTTGAACACTTGCGATGCAAACGCTGACTGTCCGTTTTTTGGGGAGGAGTCCAAATTAGGTGTTTGTTGGGCACATGTGCCACGTAAGTGAGCCCGTCATACATGAAGGAGTTGTTTCTCTCACAAAGGTCCGACGCTCGGCGAGTTTCACTGCATTACCATTTTCACAACAACCTAAGCGGACGTACAAGTGTCATCACTCTGTCTAGGACCGCGCGACGGGCTACATTTCTCGGACTTGCTGAAGGAGCACAGCATGTAAACCTCGTTCTGAAGTGACACACTTTCGTTCGTGTCTCTTACTTTGTCAAAAACATATCTTGGTATAGAGTAATTGTGTCTCTAAATAGTCATTGTCAAGTTCTCACCCGACAGTTTCATACTCCAGCCGCCATGCGTTTAATGATGTTGATCTATGCTAATTTTTATCATTATGCTAAAACAGCTGAGACACCCAGTATCGTGTGTTTTAACATAATGGTAAACTTACACCGGCTGTGTTTTTTATTTTTTTATGTTCGAGACAATTAAAAATTAGTTTTATATTTTCAGTGTTTGATGACATCTGGCCGGCAGAACCTCCGTAGTGTTTAATTTTCACGGTTTATTGTTTTTGTTTTTTTTGCACTAGGAAAGTCGATGTGCCCCGTGGGTGGGTAAGGTTTCAAACATTGTCAACAGGGTGGTGAAAAATATAGACAAACGAAAATAGTTTTCAATATGAAACTAATAGAGGAGATAAAAACCGCGAGGCACCGGTATTATCTTGCACCAGCGCCCGTCTACTATCCAAATAGTTCGGTGCTTCGTTCGCTAAGGGAAGCGTGCGGCAAGAAAGTGCGCCCGCGGTGCGGCTCCTAGCGAAAGAGTCTCTACTGTGTGTAGCAGCAAGCTGTAGTTTCTGATCACCGTCACACTGCCTTTACAAAACGTTCGGGGTGACAGTCGGCGCTAACCTTTCATTTCATCCAGGAACTAGAAGTTGAAAACAGATCTCCTCCATGCACTGGCGAAAAACAGCCGCGATCCTCTCGTTCCCAGTACGCCTATGCTTGATCCTCCGGCGAGCAAAGAACAATTTGATAAAAAAGGGAGCGAAAAATATTTCTCACGTAGATTTCATCGATCACCAACTATGGTGAATGTCGTCCCACAGTAATTTCCGGACCTTCAAACACACAAGCGCTTTGTGGAAAAATTATTTCAGCACAAAATGACAAAAAAACAAACAAAAAAACATGGCGGTGTGTTGTTGTCCTTGACGTGCTTAGAACTGCGGTGGACATAATTTGCGTCACTCGACTCCTTCGGGCCTAATGACGTGAGAACCCATACAGGGCCTCAAGTTTTCGAATGTCGAGGTGCGAAACCTTTTCTCCAAAGCGAGATCGAGAAACAGGGCCGCAGGGATACGCGGACGCCGCCAAGACATGGCGTGAGCATTTCAAGATGACGGACAGCGCTTCACTATGCAACGTAAAACGCCTTCTGCCGCTGGTGGCGCTGCCTTAACTTGCTAACTAGGAGGTGCGGAGCGCTCCCTTTAGGCGTCGCACGCTCCCAGATTAGACGTGCGATCGAATCAAAACTCGAAATCAAAACTGACAACAACAACAACAAAAATAGAACGTTCGAGTAGATTCACACAATTTCTGAAAATTTGAAGCATGTGTCACTCTCGGTGGAATGTGCGTCGTTTTGACAGTCGAAACTTTGGGCGGTGAAAATTTTTGCTAAGTGCTCGCCTTTATTCGAAGAAAATAAGCCTATTTTTACGCACTTACTGTTATTGTATGCGACCAGTGTGTTTTGTAATATGCGGCGCTAATTGACAACGGACCGGGAGAAATGTTGAGGCACTGAGGAGCCCGTTATTTCATACCTTTATTGTCCATCATTTCCTATACTTCGTCTCACCTTAGCATGGACAATTATTGTTAACCGCGCACGCTAAAGCCGCGAGCTAGTTGCTTTGGATGAAACCTCGGTGGCTGTACGAGCGCTCGTGAAACGAGTGCTCCAGTCAACGCTAGCCGCTCGCGCTTGAGCACAGCCTTCGCAGTTAGTCCATGCTAAGGTGAGTCGAAGTACAGTCACAAAATTCAGGTGGCACAAAATCCCATCCATTCCAAAACCGGAAAACTTCAACCACATGATCTGTTGACTCACTCGGTAAAAACCCTCACATCCCGCCAACTCTGCCTTACTTCTAACGTTTGAATTTGTTTGCACTACACTAAGTCTTAACAGTTCTTTAAGAAAGGGCCTTCTTTGCTCGAGCATTTGCGAAAGCAGGTTATGTTGCAGTGATAAGCTCTCGAGCGTCTGCTTGTGATCACATTGCGCACAACTTGTCTGTCGAGTATGGAGAGTTCCATAAAGTATGTTTTAAAAGTTTTCTACAACAAACCGGGCCACTTTCTTGAGCGCTGGTTTATTCAGTCTACGCTTTTAACATGGTGTTTTTTTTGTAGCTCATCTAATTATTTTAATAACAGAAAATGACAGAGTAGCTCAGGCCTTGTACCGCTTATACATTTCCCAACATACATCTACCTATACATAACGTAAAGAATCGCTGTTCCAACTTGCATCAGCGGTCACACATGTTAAATTGTTGTGGGTGCCCGACATTTCATTAAATCGTTAATTGCTCATACGAACCGGCTCTAAGCTCCGGGCCTAGTGGTTTAAAGTTCTTCTTTTTAGACGTTTAATGGCTCTTGCTAAACCGTGGCGTAACCTAACTTCCTGGTTGTGCAAAGAGGCGCGGTTCCTTAATCTACTAATGAATCATTTATTTATTTATTTATTTATTTATTTATTCATACTGCCAGCCGTGAGGCCAAGGCAGGAGTGGTACATATTTTCAAAAACATACCAAGGACACACAAAGAATTCAATAATTCAGTCACATCCCTTGGTGACATGGGAAGAAAGAAACATTTCAATTTCCCTCACAAAAGTTGACACACTTTGAGAGTTGACTATACATTCAGGCAGCTTATTCCAGAAATCAATACATCGAACAAAAAAGGAGTGCTTAAAATGATCCGTAGAGTATTGATAGGATTGGATATTTAAGCTATGTTTTATTCTGTGGTACACCGGAGGAGACATCACGACGTATTTTCGGGTATCCAACATCGAATGACCATGAAATATCTGAAAAAAAAGTTTCATTCTATTCGTTTCTAATCTGGTCTTTATGCTAGGCAGGCCTGCTTGCTCCTTGAGTTTTGTGACCGACTCAGTCGACCGGTAGCAATTAAAGATAAATCTAGCAGCCTTATTTTGAATTCTTTCCAATTTATAAATATTTTGATTTGTGAATGGCTCCCAAACCGGACTAGCGTATTCCAGAGTTGGCAAAATTAGACACTTAAAGGCGATTAATTTGACATCGGAACTAGCGAACTCCAACTTTGTTTTAAGCATCCATAGTTTTTGAAAGGCTTTCTTACATACATAGTCAATATGGGAGTTCCAGCTTAAGTCACTTCTTAAATGCACTCCAAGGTATTTATATTCGTTAACTTTAACAAGCGGAAGACCATTAATACTGTAGTTAAATTGTAAGTGTTGTTTTTTGCGCGTTACATTCATGTAGACCGTCTTACTTATGTTCAGTTCCATCTGCCAGTCAGCACACCATTTCATTATCTTACGCAAGTGCTTGTCCAAATTTAGTTGGTCTTCATTGGAACTGATATTGGAGTAAATCACAGTGTCATCCGCAAAGTGCTTTAAAGTTACCGCGGAGTCAAAGTCCTTTCCCATGTCGCTGATAAATAATATAAAAAGAAGCGGTCCAAGTACCGATCCCTGCGGGACGCCGGATATTACTTGTAATGATTCTGTTCTTTCCTTTTTAAAATACACATACTGTTCCCGTCCTGATAAATATGAGTTCAACCAATCGACTATCTGATCATTCTTAAGAACGTGACTAAGCTTGTACAACAATTTCGGGTGCGATACGCGGTCAAAAGCTTTAGCGAAATCTAAAAATATAATATCTGTCTGCCCCCCTTTATCTGCGGTTATGCTCAAATCATGAAAAATTTCGATTAGCTGCGTAGTTGTAGAACACCCCCGTCTGAATCCATACTGATTAGAGCCCAGAAGTCTGTTACTCTCAATAAAAGTGATCAAATGTTTCGATAAGATATGTTCTAAAGTTTTACAGCACGTGCTCGTTAGGGAAATCGGTCGATAATTACTCAAGATAGTTTTATCACCCTTCTTATGGACCGGAATTATCTTGCCACATTTCCAATCTCGGGGAATTATTCCTTTGGCAAGTGTTAGGTTAAAAATTATTACCAGGTAATGGGAGCACCATTCTGCATATCTTTTTAGAAATATATTAGGTATTTCGTCAGGCCCGGATGATTTTTTAGCATCAAGGTTTAATAACAAATTGAACAGACCTTGCTGGTTCACTGTCACGTCAGTTATAGCAGGAATGTCACAAGACACGCAGAAATTGGGAAGGATGCCATCGTCTCTTGTGAAAACTGACTGAAAGTAATGGTTGAATGATGAAGCAACTTGCCACTTGTCTGTTATAATAGAACCGTTCTTGACTATACCTGGAACAGTTTCCTTAACCGGAGATAAATGTCGCCAAAACTTTTCTGGGGAATTTTTTAGAAAGTTTGTGAGTGAATTTTCCATATAAAAACATTTAGCATTGCGAACCTCCGATTTAAAAGTATCCGAAAGGCCCTGTACTTCCTCTCGCTTTTGAGGTGTCTCGCATTTTTTTAGATTCCGCCTTTTTCTTTTTAGCCTACGCTTCATGCGAATAATATTTTTTGTTATCCACGGGTTTTGCTTGGAGATTTTTTTGACTCTGAGGGGAATAAAATTGTTGATGGCAGTGTGAACCATAGTTTTAAATCTTGCCCAGATCTCGTCTACAGATGTCGCGTTTAATGCGGAGAATTGCCTAAAGCTATCATAATGTAGATTAAAAAAGTCACATATACTTTCATCATCTGCCTTAGAGAAATCCGGAAAGGAAACAGTTTCAGGCGGTACTTTTTCACGCTTTCCTAAGGGACACGTCACGAGGACCATGTCGTGGTCGGAGATACCGTCCAAAACTTCGCACGAGTATCGCGACTGCGACAATCGTTTACTTAAAAAGACCAGGTCAAGCAAAGAACTAACAGAACCTTGCGTTCTAGTATTTTGTTGAACAATTTGTGTCAAATCATGAGAAAATACTAAATTGATCAAAGCTTGCGATGTGGAAACTTCCCCATGTGTTGCGCACATGTTCAACCAATCAATGTTGGGCAGATTAAAATCCCCAGCCAGAACAATTCTGCCATTTTTACTTCGGACATGTTCACATAGATAGTCATTTATACTCGTAAAATAGGTTTCGTTCGTCAGAGGAGGACGGTAAACAGCTCCGATCATGATTGGACACTTATTTATTACGATCTTGCAAAACAATGATTCAATACCATCTAAATTAGGCATCATCTCACTCTCTAGCTCCTCCTTGATAACAACTGCGACACCACCTCCACGAGACTCCCGATCTTTACGAAAGCAAACATAATTCGGTGGTACAAAATCCTTATCTTCAACTTGAGTGCTCAACCACGTTTCTGTTATTATAACCGCGTCAGGTTCATGTTCCAAAAGTATGGCTTCCAACTCGGCTCTCTTGTTTAATACGCTTCGCGCGTTTAGATTGATTACGGTGAGTAAGTCAGGAACACGACTGATTTTCCGGGCCCTCTCTGTGACTCAGTTCCCCTTCAAGAATATCGCCGCTCCCATATGGACGGCGAGAACCGGATGCCAAATCCCAGTAAAACAAGCTACCGTCTACGACTATCTTGTCATAAACTAGCCGGACTTTAGCGCCTCGGTTTCTTTCATCTCTTGCGGAGTCCCAAAGGCATTTTCTTAAACTTTGAACTTGCCTAGAAAAATCCTCACTTACAGAAATATTTGTGCCCTTAAGCCTATTACAGTTGCGTAAAATTTCCATTTTTTCTCGGTAGTTGTAAAAACGTACTATTGTAGGCCGTGGGCTTCGCCGCTTTTTACCAAGACGGTGGATGCGTTCGATACTTTCGGGATTTACGTTAACTCTTTGAAAAACATTAGCCTGAACGGTCTGCGTTAGTTCCAAAGCCGTTTCGTTTTCTGCTTCGTTTAATCCAAATATGATGAGGTTGTTGCGTCTGGAGCGGTTTTCGAGGTCATCTACCTTACGCACTAGTAGTTGGACAGTTTTTGTCAGGTCTCGGACCACCGCTTCCAGTTCAGTTGCCTTGTGAATTGCCGATTCCAACCTTATCATTCTAACATCTAGGCTTTTAAAATTTTCGGTATTTTCATTCACTGATTTCTGTAGAGATCGCTGATCTCGTTTTATATCGTTTAACGTTCTCGTCTGATCCTTTTGGCCATCAAGTATCATCGACACCTTTTCCTCCAGCGTGTAGGTTGGCCCAGGATTGAGCTCAACATCGCCGCATAGAAGAAGTTGCCTTATCATGTCTAGACACTCTGCTACCACAGAAAGCACTTTGTGGGGGCACGGCACGACAACTAGGCACAAGCAGTTGCTCCGCATGCTACTGGTCCTATTGCTTACCTGTAAACAGGCGAAGACGAGCGGGTTAGACATGCTGTCGCAAAGCGTACCGTGCCCACCACTAGCACAGTGAAGTCCGTTCCAGTCTTTTAAGACACCCAGGGGCGTGGCAGTTCTTGAAGATGATTGGTGCAGCCTTGTAACGTGGTCGAAAGACGTGTCATCGGCGATCGATGTCTCGTCGTGGCGGATGTAGCATGACGATGACGGGGCAAAAGACACTATGCCCGTGTCGGACTCGGAAAAACTGATCGGCGAAGGAATCACCGAAGGCTCGTGGCTTTTCCTGTACGCCAGCCAGACTCAACCACCCTCAACGACAGAAGGCGATAAATTGCCAGTAATTACTTTAGCGTTTATTTAGGTTTTACTTCTCAAGCTGTACAAATGAGTGCCTTTTTTGTTTAGCCATAGTCTCTATGGTTAGAGCTCCTTTCGCCTTTGTGCCGTACGCAAGACATCGATTTTTATTAGTAAAATGAGAAAGCTATTTCGCCTATACAGGTTTCTGAAGTATGGTTCTGACACTCTCGTTTGACTTCGACCGACTACGCTACAACCGGTCTTTAAGCCTCGCCGGTCGTAAGCAGTCGAGAATGTGAACCAGTGTTATGATGCTCTGCTAAACCGTGCTGCATCTGGCAGCAAGATATATTCAGTGTATGGTGTGAATGTGTCATTGTTAACACGTCTTTAGCTCCCCTCCATTCCTACGATAATCTGCGTGGATTATTATGCCGTAAGAATTCTGTCTTCCGTGTACGAAATTTCGTCCGGCGTCTTCTCTGTATTGGGAAAATTTGACCATTGCGGCATTACTGCTAATTCAGTACACAGGGCTGGGCAGTATCGCTATACACATGTATCGCGATGGTATCTTAAGAGACACGTCCGAGTATCTGTATCTCTGTATCGAAATTCACTCGAAAAATGTTTTTGTATCGCAGTAGTGAAATACAGTTGCGATGTGTCGCTTGTATTGCGATAGTCTGCCAGGCTTAGGTATTTCATGATATTTTGTTATCTAAAACGCACTATCGGTTTTCTACGATAAACTGAAAATCACGTTTCTGGTGCAAGGGGTCTCACAATTTGTAATATGTATCCTCCACGTGACCCCTGAAACAAGGAGGAAGCCTAGTTGTCTGATGACATGGTGAGAGGAATACAAGCATTACGTACCATTTGCTTTCGCCACGAACATCACCCTCCTTGTCTATTACTGTGAGGGAAAAATTTGATTTCTATCTGTATCTGTATTTGTATCCCGGAACACTTTCTTGACGTTTTGCGAAAGTATCTCAGGATATCACGATACAATAAAGGCAAATTCATCCTAGTATTTGTATTTGTTTGTATTCAGGAATACTTTTTGAAGTATCTATGTCTAGCCAGCCGCCAGTACCTTGAACGTGCATCACAAAATAGTCATTATTCAAATGCATGCCGACACAACACTCGTGCGTTTAGTCGGGCACGTGTTTTGTTGGTTATGTCGGCTGCCGTTTTTAGTCACGCTTCTCGCGTGGTTCCGACCCTAGGTTAAAAACAGAAAAGTAGAATAAGTACTTTCTTACTCCGGCGGGCCTCAACTGGTTGAAACAGGAGCAACAGTGAAACCGATGTCCATACGCCTGACCTAAGCTGTACCAATAGCAATTCTTTAAAACACTTCGGTTGTGTGGCAGAGTTACTCAAGGCATGGCTTTATTAGCCATGGCGGTATATATTCTTTCCTTCGAGCTACTGTGGTCGTTATGCCAGTGCATCTCTGCATATGAGTCGTCGACTCAACTGCTATACAGCCAGTCTAATATATCCACGCAATACATATACATGTGAGCTTATAAACAACGAAATAACGATACCATCTCCAGTCTTGGTATGGTGCGCTGACTTCAGCAAAAGTTGGGATGATGCCGTATTTATTCTTTGTCCGTCTTTGCTGACGTTGTTTTTGCGGTGGTTTCTATCTTCTGTGGTTGTCCGGCATTCGCTCACAAGCAGAAACGTTGACGCTGGCGGAAATAAGCAGAATGCGACCGACAGAGCAGAGCGGCTATAAAGGAAAAAAACGTATATACATATATATGTGCAACGCCAAACATCACAAATAAAGTTAGCGCAAGATAAATATTATCAACGCCCCACGGAGCCGACAAAAGGAGTGCGAAGAGCTAAAAACAAAAACCTGCAAAACAAAGTAGTGAGGACGGTTGTCAAAACAACGTCCGATCTCTCTAAGGAAAAAAGAAAACACGATACACATTGAATGGACACGCTAAAAAAGAAATGGGGAACGAGTCATAAAATAAAAGGCGTATTTAAGCACCCAGCGAATCTAAATGCTCTAAACAAACAGAGAGGGAGAAAACAAAATACAGCGGGTCGGGGAGTAAAAGAAGAGAAAAGATAGGAGCGAAAATATTGTCGTGAGTAGAATGACAGGATAAAAGCGCACAGAGTGGAAAGGAGGGAGGGGGTGGCGACCGGACAGAAGAGCACTTTGAAAGTCGGAAAGTGCGCCGCGCAGAAAAAAAAAATGTAGGGCGACAAGTCTCTTTACAACTGCGTTCTCGATAAGAAAAGAGCTCTCGAGCAGTTGTAGGCACACTCAAGCTCCGGTTTAATAATAAAAAACAAAATGGGGGAGTGGGACGAAAAAAAAAGGGGGGGGGGGGCGTGGAAGGGCAAGGCCCGAAAAGAAGCAAGGGACAAAAACCGCAAGGGCGCAGCCATCTTGAGTGTCGTCACTTCTGGTATGCCTTCAAACATCGTTTTGATATCTCCGCGCTACTGGAAGCTCTTAAAAAAAAAAAAAACGTGATTGTCACACATTTTTGTTTTGTCTCACCAATATTTCTCACATATTCCAGGTTGAAATGTTTTATTTTTTTATTTTTTTTTGGTCCCGCATACGAGACACGGAACCCACGCGACCGAGAACGAAAGAATGCGAAAAACGTCTGCACAAAAAGAAAGAGAGATGGAAGAAAAAAATGAACAGTCATGTCTTAATCAACAGTATGCAGTCACAGGTATGGGCCGAGAGCCGGGGGGAAGAGCAGTTGAGGGCGCCCGGGGACATCAAAACGCCGAGCTCTGATTGAATGATTAGTGGATGGACCTAAATCTAGCAATCTTTGCATTCACTGCCATCGGGGAGAGTGACTGAATCCCGCCAGACGGGACGGACTTTTTGGTCAGCGCTCGTGGCTACCGGTTCACGCGGTTTTCTCGGGACGGGAAATTCTTTCTTTCTAGTCCAGTGGGCGGGGGTGTATTCGGAAGTGGATAGGAAGTTCGTAGGCTTTGGCCACGGTGGGCGGCACCACCCCTTACAGGGGACAGCAGCCTGTACAGCGGGTTCCGGCCTCCCAATCGATGTCCTACGCCAGTCAACGCCCGGACGGAGGAGCGACCCCCACGCCAGCAAAGCGACACCTGAGTGAGAGCAGCTCCGGCGAGTCCGCACACACATCAATGCTACAAGACGACGAAGGGGCCATGGACGGCAGCGTTCTCGGAAGCAAGGAGGACGGCGACTTCACAACAGTCAGCAGAAAGAAAAAGAGAACTCGACACGAAGGATCTCAACGGAGCCAAGGTATCGTGAAACTTCCTAATACGGCACGCACCGTTCTGTTCGCGCCAACCGTTCCCGCTACGAATCTGAAGAAAATCAACCGCCAGCTGCTATCTGACGAACTGGAAGCACTGGCTCCCGGTCAGTTTAGCGAGGTACGAGTAAACACACGGAAAAACATAATAGCCACGGATGCGAGGACGGAGGCGGGGGTGCTAGAGCTCCTCATTGTGACCAAAATATGTGGGGTGCCTGTCCGAGCTTTTCTCCTCGCTCGAAAAACTCTCGAGTAGGTGTAATTTCGGACGTCGACACCGATATCACCGAAGACAGACTGAGTAAGATCATCGGCAGCGGAGTGAGCGTCTTGCAAGTTAGGCGGCTAGGCAAAACGCAAGCAGTCAAGGTGGTGTTTGAGGGTGACACGCTGCCTGCCCACGTCAAGATTGGATTAGTAAGGCACAGTGTTAGGCCCTTCGTCCAGCGTCCTCTACAGTGCCGACAGTGCTTTCGCATCGGACACGTAGTGGCAACCTGTCCTAACAGCGCCATTTGTCCCAAATGTGCACAGGTTCATGGGGAAGAAAACTGCACTTCAGCACAGAAGTGCGTAAACTGCCAGCAAGCGCACGAGGCAACCTCGTCGGAGTGCCCAAAGCTCCAAAAGGAGAAGGAGACCTGCAAGGTCAAGGGGCGAGAGAACATCACGTTCCTGGAAGCGGCCAAGGTAGTCGAGGAACAGCGAAAAATCAAAAGGCACAACAAGCAACATGAAAAGAAACCCGGAACGGGCACCCCGCAGCCTAAACGCCAGACCACCACGCAAGAAGTGGACCCTGGGGCACAAGGCAGTTCTAGTCCGGCAGGGGCAGCAAAGGTCGATAACCCACACAACGGTGGCAGGGACAATCACGCGAGGGGTCTCACCTACCGCGATGTCACTCAGGGCACCCCCAAATCCGGCGGCGGACAGAAACAAGCCACGTCACCATCCTGAGACACAGGGGATACTGCCAAAGCAAGGGGCTTCAGTTCCAGAGTCTGCTGAGCGGTCTACCGCGAGCAAATTCATCAGCTTGGTATTCAACACAGTGCGCCGGCTCCTCGAGCTGCTGCCACCATCGGAGTTCCGCACAACACTAAACAGTCTTCTCTTCCTGGAGGGCCTCCTTGGGGCTGTCTTCTAGATGGACAGCACATAGAAGCAAGCAAGGCATGGGATGGCAGCACAAACCCCCAGAGGAAACACAATCACTCGAACGGCACCGACCGTCCTACAGTGGAATGCCAGAGGCCTCAACGCCAAGCACAGTGAGGTTAGCCTGCATCTGCAAAGCAACCCAAGTCCGGTGCTGGCATTGACGGAAGCGGGACTGCCGGGCGAAAGATCGCTACCTGGATACTTTAGACTAACGACACAGGCAATACCAGGATTTCCACATGGAAGCGCGGTATTATTTATACGGAGGGAAATACCGCATGTACAACTCGATACCAGCCAACTTTGCACGACCTCAGCAGAGTTCGTGGGAGCCAGAATGAGCATCGGGAACCGAACGTTCGCCATTCTTCTGGGATATGTACGACCAAATGGCACAGACCTGCCGAGCGAGGAAATTATGGCATGGTGTAAGGACCGAACAGAGGAGTTGCTTCTATGCGGCGACTTCAACGCACATAATGTGGCTTGGGGAAGTGCTCGAACAGACAAGAGGGGGACGCCCTCATGACACTAATAGAGCAGATGGGACTGGCGGTGGCGAATGACGGACGGCCAACGTTCTTCAGGCCTCCGAACTCGTACAGTGTTCTTGACGTGACAGCGCACTCGCCATCCCTGGAGATGAAGTGGGAGCTAGCCCCGGACACACGGGGAAGTGATCACTTCCCCATCCACATCACCATCAAGGGGTGTCAGGGGGCAAGGAAAGTCTTGCGTACGTGCACAAACTGGGATGTTTTTCGAGCAGCGCTGGATTTGAGTCAGGAAGAAATTCCAGCAGCTATAATTCAAGCGTTACAGATGGCCACGCGCACTACGTTCGTCACAGAATGGCTCCCAAAGCCGGACCTCACATTTTTAAACCTTCAAGCGGCACGAACCAGGGCGCAGAGGAGGTACCGCCGGACGGGAGAGCCCGAGGACAAGACCAGCTTCAACAGGGTTTCGGCCAAGCTGCGAAGACACGCGAAGGTGCTGGTCAGGAATCGATGGAAGCTCATGTGCAAGGACGCTAACGCACACTCGTCCATGACTAAGCTGTGGACCGTCCTAGGGACAATGACTGGGAAAAGCCGTTCAAGACATACCCTGCAGGTCTTAGCGCTGGCGGCCAACGAAACACCAGAAGCAGCAGCGGAGAGTCTGTGCGCCCTGTACGCTCCGGCAGAGGCGGCGGGAAGACCTGGGGTACCAAACACCGCGGCGGGACCTCTGGATGCCCAGTTTACGGTCCAAGAACTTCAGAGTGCCCTTCGCAGATGTCGGAAGAAGAGCGCAGCCGGACCCGACGGAGTCCCGTACCAGGCACTCACGAACCTCACCGAAGAGGCCCAAGATGCCCTGGTCAAATGGTTCAACGCTATATGGAACTCCGGGGACGTACCAAGCGAGTGGAAAGAAGCAATGGTGGTGCCTTTGCTCAAGGCAGGGAAACCGCCAGGAAAGGCGGAGTCATACCGCCCAGTTTCACTAACCTCGTGCATAAGCAAGTTATTCGAGAGGATGGTGCAAGCGCGGATATGCTGGTACCTGGAAGAACATCACTGTCTCCCGAACTGTATGACCGGTTTTAGGAGAGGGCTTGCAGCCCAAGACAGTATCCTGGACCTAACAAGTGATATTGAGGACAACAAGAACAGGCGGAGGAACACGACTGCGGTGTTCTTGGACGTGGAACGAGCTTACGACAGCGTGCCGCTCCCTACAGTCCTTAAGAGAATGACCGAGATTGGCCTGACCGGTAAAATTCAAAAGTTCCTGGCAAATTTTTTGAGCGGGCGAAAAATTCAGATCAGGTCCGATGGTACAGTGTCCTCGCCAAGGGTGCTGCACAGAGGGTTACCACAGGGAAGCGTGTTGAGCCCGGTGCTCTTCAACATCGTGATGGCGACACTACCGAACGTCATCCCACCAACCGCACTCCCGGTACAAGTGTCTATCTATGCAGATGATGTGTGCCTCTGGGTGGCAGGAATATACACAACACAGATACACCGGAGCATACAAGACGCCACGCAAGCAGTAGACAAGTTTCTGGCTGAATCGGGGTTGTCCCTGTCAAAGAGCAAGACCGTCTGGATGCCGGTACGGGGGAATGGAAGAAGGTTTCAGCCGCCAGGCATCGTGTTAGCGGGGAAGAACGTCACGAAGGTCACCAAGCAGAGGTTCCTGGGAATCGTCATCACAAGCAGGTTGAGATGGGCACAAGCCGTGAAAGCGACATCGGAAACATGCAGGCCTGCCATGAATGCTGTTCGCCGTATGACTGGAACCGCGTGGGGATGCACGGAGCGGACCATCACAGCTGCCCACACGGCGCTTGTAACGTCAAGGGTAATGTATAGACTCCCATACATGGCCCCATCTCGGACGGACCTGGAGAGGATGGAACAGCAACATCGGCGTGGACTACGAACAGCCCTGGGGATTCCCAACGCTGCCAGGAACGACGCGGTCCTTCTGGAGGCGGGGACAGAGTCGCTTGAAAGACAGGCCAGAGGAAGGAGACTTCACCAGCTGGCGCGACTATCTATGACCCACCCGGGCAGATGGTTCCTACATCGAGTCCAGGCCCGGAAAAAATCGCTATGGAGCGAGGCGGTAGAAGAGTTCTACAATGTCACGGACCCACTACCGACGAGGACGGACGAAGCAAGGATGGCTCCATGGGACGTAATCAAGGTGTCCAGTGACGTAAGGATCAAGCACCTGCGTTCCAAGAAAGATAGGCCAGGCATCGCTATCAGAGCAGCAGTTGAAGCACACTTGGAAGAACACCATAGGGGAAAGCTTCGAATATACACGGACGGGTCCGTAAACAAAGCAAGAACCTCCAGCACTGCAGCCTACTGCATACCAGAGAAAGGCTGGGAGTGGGGCGGGAGACTTCAAGCACCCACATCCTCCACGGTGGCCGAACTCGTTGCCATCGATAAAGCCCTTCAAGCGGCCACCCTGCTGCCACCACAGGGAATGGTGGTGCTCACCGACTCGAGATGCGCCCTTCAGAAGATTGCGAATGCAGAGTGCGGGGACCCAGCAACGACTGCCGTAAGAAAGTCACTAGCATTGTTGGAAGCACGCGGATCCACACCGTGGCTCCAGTGGATTCCAGGGCATGCGGGGATCGAAGGGAATGAACAGGCAGATAGGCTGGCCGCAGCTGCTCACTTGGATATCCCGGCTGTCCCTTCACCGGCAAATCCGCAACAGGCTGCACTTGACGTCCGCTGGTATCTTCTAGATGCAAGGAACGAGCCGGCGCTGCCAAGAGGAGCCCTGTCTGGATTGTCACGGGCGGCGGAGACCCTGGTGCGACGACTGCGCACAAACACGGCCAACACGAAGGCCTTTCTAGTCAAGATGGGAAAACGGCGGATGTCAGAATGCTCGCAATGCGACGAGGAAGAGACTGTGCACCACATTCTCCGCGTCTGCCCGGCATACGAAGCTCAACGAACGGTGCTGTATCAACAAATCGGCATGGATAATCCGGGAGCAACACTCGATATCCTCTTCCCAGATGGATCTCGAAGGAAGTGCCAGAAAGTGTTCAAGGCAGTGCTGCGCTTCCTGCGGGACATTGGCTTGATCAACCGACTGTAGTTGTATCCAAAACAACAAAAGGATAAGATTTTTTTTTTTTTTTTTTTTTGTCACCTGCCCATGCCAGCTAATTGGGGCTAGGCTAACCTAGGTGACTTAAAACCTTAACGGCGCACCACCACCA
>JAZHYW010007309.1:0-30272 GCA_037355805.1 Ixodes ricinus | reverse complement strand
ACACGCACTGGATTAGTAACAAAGTGTGCATGAATAATCAAAATAAAACAGTCATCTCTCATCTGACTGCTATTACATGTTGAATAAATCCTACGCACTTTTATATTGTTCTTTTTGCTTGAATTGATTGCTTGTATTGACATATCATGCTGTACAACATGGACCTGGGACTCAATTTTCGCTAACGTAAACATCGCTCAGCCATAAAAAAATTTAACTGAATAAATTCCATTTTGTATAATGTCAATAAAGCTGCATGTACCCGTTACTGAGTGAATAACCTATGCTGATTTTCATTATTCTTTTGCGAAAAAAAATATCAGGTACGTTTTATCATAGGAATACACAGGAAGATTGGAAAAGTAGACTGGTTGCAGTTTGCTTCAGTTTGCAACCGGAAGTCCCGAAGACACTAACGCCAGCTGAGCCTCTAACATTTATTGTAAAACTCTATGGGTCGTACTCTGCAGTACGGGTTCTTTCGCTCGGTCACCTTGTGCCGTCCGGGTTGCCAGTCCGGATGGGGTGACGGACTTCGTTGTAGGAAGCTGGGCGGGTCTTGCCGGAGACGAAGTTGCTTCCCTTGGCCGTCGACGACTAATTCAGTTGAAATGTTAGTTACCTTTTCAATAAAACGATTTAATACCTTTATAGCGAATGAAAATACATAAACGAAACGATTCTGCGAAAAGATAACTTCCCCTGTACGGGGTTCTGAAGGAGGTGGTCGGGTGTTAGCTTATCCAAGCTCGGGAGTTGGCTGGCTCATGAGATTACGTCCAGATTACGGGGACAAATGTCCCTCGGAATCCCACGACCTGACTCGATTACGGAGCGTTAGTTCTCCAGCCCCAGCACAAAACTAAACTTACTTGCTGAGTTTCCCTCCATAGTCACTCCTTGGTCCGTCCCCTTCAGTGGACCGGCGAATCCTCGACGTGTCGTCAGACAGGCGTTTCCCACTGCCAACCAATCGGCTCACTTTCTCACCATGGGGCAATTGCTTATATTCCCGCGTGAGAACCCGTGGTCTGCGTACATACCACAGCCGAAGGTCGGCCGGGCTCGGATGTAAGCAAAACTATTTCTCGCAATGCGAAGCAGACAGCCGACCCGGTGTGGATAGCGCCGACTAAGTGAGCCATCCCGTCATTCATTCTGCCAGACGCGGTCTGACGCTGCCGTTCTGCCGTGACCGCCCACACGCGGGCGAGAAAGACTACACCGACGTAAACGCATTGTGCAAACGGTTCCAGCCAAAGCCACCACGTTCTCCCGGCCCGAAACGCACGCTCCGATTCTCTCGGCAGAAAACACGCGTTCCGAACCTCGCGTCGTAAAGTACACCGGTCTCTCGAAGTCGACCGCCACGGGAAGTGTTTACACCAACGCTTTCCTACCAGCCAAGTCTCCTTGGCGCAAACGGCCCACCCGCGGAGCCCTCGTCGATACTTACATCTGCCAACACCTCCTAGACAGCTTTCAAGCCTGCGCGTCACGTGACATGTCTTCACTTCCCAGAGGCCTCCACGGTCGCTGATTGATTTCGAGAGCCGCGTCAGCTTTCGCGTGGGACAATGAAAGAAACGAGTCCCACGCGAACGCTGACGCGGCACTCGCATCGCGTGACGCGCAAGACTGTGCGTCACGTGATGTCATGTCACGTGACGTGCATGTTTCGAAAGCTGTCTAGGCTGTGTGGTGACTCTACCATAGAAAACTGGTGGACCTCCTAGTGATTGTTTTTAATAATTTTTCAATTCAAATGTAAAGGCTTCGCATAAACGAAACAGTTTCAAACCTTAGCTCCAAATACACGTTATTGCTTTTCTGAATTCATGGAAAAAAAAAATAATGCGCTGAATTTAGATAGCTACACATTATGAATGATTAAAATCGGAGTCAGGTTTCTAAAGGTATGGTAGATAAAATAAAGCGGCAGAATGATAGTTGTTTCCTAAATGACGCCAGATGTCTCTTCTCTAGCAGACGTATTGGACGATTGCACTATGACTCCTTACCTCGGATGTCCAGCTGGTGTTGCGTAATAGTGGCTCACGCAAAGGTCATGTTCATACAACGCCCCGTTTACTCTGAAACTCGACAGCACTGAATATTGCACCTATGATGTGTGAACCGGCATCGCAAGGTCTAATTCTACGTACTGACAAGCTGAGGTGTTTGAACATCCGGCCGCCGTACCACTCCTGACGAAGTCTACACACCGTTTCACCCTAAGTCTGACCAGAGGCAACACTACAATCTGATTGAGGCAATCGAGCAGCGCCAGTGCATTGTCATGGCGCTCATCGTCTTTAAGCGTTCGCTATCGCCTGCTAAACCGATCACCCACGGCGAATGCACTATGATGCTTGTTTTATGTGCGTGATTGGTTTAGCCGCTAATGCTAAACAAAACGCAGAAGGACGACGGGCGCCGTGACCATGCACTTTTAACGCTGCTTGATTGGCTCTAATGAATTGTAGCGTCGGCTGTGGTAGGACTTGGAGTCAACGGTGTAGAGTAAAAAGACATATGTATGCAACGCAATATCTCATATCGAGACACCTACGTTATTATAGTCGGTGACAGATCAAAACAAGGTGGAAGCTCTTTCCACGTCTTTCCACTTTAGTAGAGCAAACGCTGGAGAGGAGGCGACCTCCTCTCCAGCGTTTGCTCTACTAAAGTGGAAAGAGGTGGGAGGAGCTTCCACTTTGTGCTTGATCTGTCACCCACTGGACAAAATAAATCAAGGATAAACGTACGTTTAGCAAAGTACCTGCGAATTCATGAGGGCGGCATAACCCGCTTTCGTCATGTCCTCTCGTTCTTTCTCTACCTGTTTTGGCGACCGGTTCTGTTGTGGAAAGTGCAAGCTTCGCCCTATATAGGAGAATTTGCCTGACCTTACCTTACGGCATCTCCGACATTATCTATACATTTCCCTTCATTACAATGGGGCGAAGGGGATATAAATGAAAAGAATGGCAAGATAGAGCAAGTTGCAGATTGAAATACTGAGGTTGTTGAGGTGGTCAAAAATATGTTTTTAACCATTTATAAGGTCAGTGCCAGTACCGCGACCCCTGCCGTAGAGAAGCTTTATCTGGGAATCATTAAGCGAAAATCGGGCGGTGGGGTTGTAGTAGCGTTTAGACTAAAACGATACAATTGTGTCTGTCGCGATTGTTTTGCAGTGTTAGCGGTCTGCAGAAATCTCCTTCATTTTTTCGATGAGTATACCCACATAAGGTCAAGCTCATAATGTTGCTGACTTGAAAACTTTGACATCCTCCCCCTCCTTCCCCTCCCCCTCCTCTCTCCGAAAAATGGTTAAAGGTTAAATTAATAAAAACTGTGTTTGAGATATAAGCAGCATAACAGCGTTATGCAGTGTGCCGTTGTTCTCGTGAAGTGCCGAAATTTTAAACCACATTATAAAGTTTTAAATGCCACACCAATGAAGCTTATCTGGAATGCCACGACGAAGGACTGAGGATTAAATTCAACAACTTGGATCGTTTGAGTTTCAACTTAGCTACCGGCTACTGTTGCCTTATACGCAATTAGCCTCCGTCAGATTGCAGGCACCTCTCCCGGGATAGGAAACGGCACCTGAGTATGCTTATGGCGACGCTTCGCCTCATGGCCACCGCTGTGTCGTTATTTTTATTGCTACATATTGTTGACCTAAATGGGATTCTCAATATTTAGCAGGAGAGAACTTTAGTGTTTATCGAACATGTGAGACAAGTCGGATATCTTACGCATCCCGTAATAATTCAACAATGAGGAAATTGTGGAAATGAAGTCCAAGCGTTACGGTAAACAGTGCCAAATGTCACTTCAAATTCTACAGTATTTGTGAATATTTAGTTTATTTTCGAGTCAATGGATAATGCGTAGCTGAGGTTGGTGTTATGTCGAGCATCATTTTTCTTGAAGGAACACAGCAACATAAAAGTATTCGCCAAAACATTTTAGTGCTTCGTAATATCGACAAGCCTTTATTTCGGTGAACACTTGCATTGATAAAGATACAAGAAGATGCGGTTAATTTGATGAAATGTCTGCTAAAATAATTATACTACAACTTTATATATTATATGCCGAACAAAGAGGAAACATATTTCATGCCTCATCGGAGGTATGATATAATTTAACACACCTAGGTTGTTTCTGACGTACCGCCAAAATCTCAGCATTCTCCACAATAACGTATTTTTTCGAAGGTAATTTTATAATCACCTAAAGAAGTGCAAAATATACAAGGACGAAGAAGTAGACAGACAAGCGCGCACGCTTGTCTGTCTATTTTATCATCCTTGTATTTGTTTCCGCTTCCTTATGTGATCATGATCCAACTGGCTTAAAATGCTACCTTAATGTAATATTATAATATGTGTTTTATTATTTGTACAAAATAGGACGCTCCATGGCAAAAACAGTTATATACTGATATTGATACACAATGTTTTGTTTGTATTATTTCATGTTTGGTAGCGATGTGGCGCGCATTTTTAGGCTGGTGTGTGCACTGCTCCACCGCTTGCACTACGATAAATTCATAATTTAGCACACACCGCAAACGAAAAAAAAAAAAAAAACTTGAACCACTAAAATCAGGGTGGAGAAATACATTTACAACTGTTACGAGCGCAATTAAAACCCTCTTGATTTTAGCCACACTGAACTTAAAACGATGTCACGCGTTGCCCCGCTATATAAAGTGGATAAATATTCTCGCTGAAATTAGAGTTATTGCGTTTCACGCCACGTGGCAGCGTCACGGGACACCGATTTTTCGCTAAATTTTGCACGAAGAGTTTTAGATCATAGCGTGAAAGCATACACCGGATGCACTACGAAACCTGCCAAATGACAGCTGCCGCCAACGAAAGAAAAATCAAAACGAAGTAAAATAAAATAATATTCAGTATGATTTGTAATGGCTTGACTAGAAGATACCATCGCTTTTAATCCTGATTTTAAAGTCCGGTGGAATGAGGGTTGTCGCAGCTGCCGCACTCGTTCCAGGCATGGGCCGTATGTGCACAGCAGCCATCACTAAGACAGAACGGGAAGGTCGCTTGCATTGCCAACATTGTCAACTGTCAGCGACAGATCTTGAGCATTCGCTTGCAAACGCTATAACATGCAGGTGCCGATACTCATGCTCGTGATGGTCGTTTTCATCGCGAGAGGCGGAACATCATTGCATCAAGAAATGAGGTGGTGCAGCGGACCCCCCTTGAGTAAGTTACGAGTGACCTGATCCGGTTATTTTTTTGTTTATCCGTGATATATTAAATAAGATGCCTACTGCATTACACCTGTCGCCGACGAGAAACTTTGATTCCTAACTCTGACATCACGACAATGATCATCAGTTTTCAGCGACAGTTGTGTTGGTGAGTATATAAAGCACGATGGAAGCGTGGAGTGACCGCGACTTTAAACGAAAGCCGCCAACACCTTCAAAGTAGGCAGTGTCACATTTCTCTTATTTAGAGTAATGTAGGTGGGAGTGATAATACTCAAGGTGTCAATGTGAGATCTTGGCCCCTCATAAACGGCAGACCAGAGACCACATGTAGCCTGCAATGTACTGACCGAGTCTGCGAGTTCAGCCCCAGAACCTGTCTCGAACACTGGGAGGCATGATAATAAGTTTTGTTACGCAGATCTATGATCCCTGGATAGACTGTTTACTCTTCCGTCCACTGCACCCTCACACTCTCCCCTCGGTGACTGCTCCTGAATGAAAGCACTGAAAAGATGTACAAATAACAAAATCTTCAGGAAACCTCTCTCCACGTGAATTCCGGGAGCTTATCACATGGAAAGAAATACCATTTCTTAATCAGCTCGGTTTACTGGTTTAGCGGGCACGTAGCTTCCACCGGACGCTTAGCTTACTGGTGGACTGAGTATAAATTATAAAAAAGAGCTCCAGACGTACGGGATATACTAACACGCAAAATGCACTTCGAAACTTACACTTAGTATGTTTTCGTTTTTTACATTCTAAGTGTATGAAACAAAACGACCAGAATAAACACTCTTGTTATTTTTTTCAGACCCAGTTGAAACAGCAAAAGCAGCCAGACTCGTAACGAGCGGGTTTTTTTGCTTGCAAAGATGTCATCATCAGGCTCAACGTCAAGGGTTCCATCGTTAAGGTTAGTCAACTTGGCATACTCTCGGAATGAAATTACTCTCGGGATTTCGTCGTGTTTTGTTAAAATGGACCATTTTCGAAAATCGCCGCTTAAGTAGGCTCTGGTATAAAATTATGGAAAACGTGACATCACTTGATGTCACGTGACTAGACGTCAGGTGGTCTTTACACCAATTAAGTTCCCCCATCAAACTCGACGGGTAAACTCATATCACGTGATGTGACGTTACGTGTCCTATACACATATTCACTTTTCCCGCCATATCTAGTAGGAGGCTTGATGTCACGTGACCTCACGTTAAATGATCTAAACACTAATTTAGTTTTCAGCTAAATTTAGCCCAAGAATTTATGTCACGTGATCTAATGTCACCTGACCAAAACTGCGATATTCAGTTTCTCCGCTCAATTTGGATGGAAAATCGGTCAGAACATTTACGTCGTGGAACCTGAACACACGGGACACGTACATCAATGCTCTTTTGTTCGCTAAATCTAGTGGGAAAATTGACGTCACGCGATCTCTACACCAATTCAGTTTCCCCACTAGAGGTCGAGGTGAAATTAACATAAAGAAAGGTTCTTCTTCACTTTCTGAAAGGACGGTTTAATGTCTTCGATATAATTTTAATCAATAGCGCCCTCAATACTGCATTTAATTAATGATAAAATTTATGATATAAGGTTGTCTGCCAGTTTGTTTTCTCCAAGGCTCTTTCCAAGACTCTTCTTTCGTCTGCTTCCTAACACGCACATTGTTTCATCCTAGGAGCTCTGGAATCCCGTTTTCTGGCGCACCACTGTTTCCTGGAATACTGGGTTGATAGAATATGGAACCATGTTTTTTGGCCAGGTCACCGAACGCCCAGGAAAATAGGCTCTTTGAATAGGCGCTACTGTCATGAAGAGCTTTAAGAGCGCAAGGGCTTAAAGAGCGCAGGGTGACTCTACAGAGTCTTATCATTAATTGGCAGCCAATGAAATTGCATGTATGAGCCGATAAGAATACTGAAGAACGAATCAGAAAGTTATTAGAGCTAACGCAATCGGTAACGATTTTTAAACATCTTTTGCCCCAAGCTTTACTTAAATTACTGGAGAACTGCTAACAACGAAGTATTTCGAGAAAAGAATGACGCAAATCTGGTGTAACAAAACAGGTTGCCTATTTTTATATTCTTGTATTTTAATTATCACTCGTGATAAAGTTTGGGCATGTGCAGCACAACTGCATGTAAACGACTGAGAGCACATGTGACCTCGAAGAATGTACAGGTGTATTTCGAATTAATTTCACGCACGAGAGAAAGATGTAGCCAGATTCGCTTGTTTTTCTTTTTGCAGTTTTCAGGCCAGTAGTGCAGGTCATCATACCTCGAATTCACCGTATGAATTGGTTTTCAAGGACTAGTTACCAGTTATAAAGACACATTTTGATTAAGCATACTCGTAAGAGCAGATATCCTCAACCTTGCGGCAGAGTACAGTAGATTGGTTGAGGGGCCCGTGGCACGGGGGAAAATTGAAATTACTTGAGTTGTTGCTCTTCGGCAACTACTGTCACCAAAGTGTTAAGCACTCGGTTTTTACGGACCTTTCCTAGCGCGTGCGCCGCCATCTTTGAATCGCCGAACTATCGGTATGTGGTTGAAAATCATTTTGCTCCCGCCAGCACAGTGTGTATAGCACGTTTTAAGGCCACGGTCCCACTGAATGTGGCAGTTTAGGTACTTTTTGGCAGGTCATTACTCAACTCCTTTTAAATACTGTTTTGTGGGATTGATGTCATTCGAAAGGCAATGCAATCCTCTTTCATTTGATAGTATGTATGTGCTGGTTTTTACTGTGCATGCGCATTTGTAGCGTTGCGAATATGATGGCGCGGACCCTCACTTGCTCTGCTAGTTCATGTTTTATGAACCACCCATTAAAGATAACACGGTTCCAATATAGCAGTTTTGTTAAGATGATGTCGGAGCAGAATGTAACGATACACTTTTTTGGTATTCGCACTACTTTGTTTTTTTCATCCCTCCAAATATTGCCCTAAAATTGACATTTTTCAGCACAAATATGTTTTTAATGACAAACGCTAGGGCAATAAAATTAGCTACAGATGTAGTGCTTATAATTGGTAATATGCAGAAAAAAATTTAATGTTGTGTAAAAATTTTTTGTTTAGATATTTTATATCAAACATAGCACTTTTTTGTGCTTCGAGTCATGGTAATTCAAATGCCGCTGAGTAAATAATTAAACTATGGTAAAATCTTTTATAACATTTAGAACTACAATAGTTGCCCAAGAGGTGGACGGTGGCTTTTTTTTATTTTCAAAGTCATAACGCCCCGGGAGCCCTTCAAACTTACCTGTTTTTGACGCACATCTTTTTTGGACATCAAACAGATTTATTGGCATCTAATAACATTTATTGTATGGAATAGATACACATTGCGATGTATTAGATCTTCCCAATGATCTTGCTTTGGTTTCTTGATAGTTGTAGAGCTTAGCTAATTTTAAAAACAATTAAAAACTGTTTGGGTGTTTTGTTGCGCTACCTGGCGGATGGCAGACAAAACTGCTGATTTCTAAGTTCAAAAAATTTTCGAGGGCGGCGTTGGCGTCTGTATCATCATCAATTTCCGTGTCGTTTTACCTTCACATCTAGAAAATATATTTGAAGATTTGCTATCGATAAATAAACGGGTTAAATACTGGGCCAGGTTAATAAATCTAAGACAAATCATTACACAAGCGTAGCGTGATATAAAGTGTCCATTATTCTATATAATTGAAATCAACAAACGATAAAGACGAAGAGGGAAAAGAATACACCCGAGTTCACTTCATGCCTCGAGGCACTAAATGAGCTGCGCTTAAAGTATCGGCACTCCATTCCCCAAAATTGTTTTGGGCGCCGCCATTTTGTGTCTTGTGCAGAGCAAACGCAACTGCCGATCGTCATGATCCAAAAGTGCGACTTCCTCTGCATTAGATGCGGTGCTAGGAAGCTGATGCAATATTGCTATGCTCTGTCGCGGGTTGTTTAAACATTTGTAGAGGACGGAAAAGCGTTTCCTGTGATTTTAGATAAAGCTTCAGATAACTGGCAACCATGATTTTAAGCCACAATATGGCCAAGTGTCGTTACTCTGAAGCGCAGCTAATTTACTGGCACTAGCGGGAACAATGAGGAAGAGGCAGGTGTCAAAAGGTAGTGGCTTGTGGAATCGACGGGGCTCACGTCATGGCGCCTCCAGGTATTACAAGCTTCTTAAACAAGGGCATGAATAGTGTCATTAAATAAGCTACGCTTCAGAGTAGCGAGACTTGGCCATATTGTGGCTTAAAATCATGGTTGCCAGTTATTTGAAGCTGTATCTGAAATCGCAACAAACGCTTTTCCGTCCTCCACTTTAAACAGTTTGCGACAAAGCAAAGCAATATTACGTGAGCTTCCTAACACCGAATCTAATGCTGAGGAAGTCGCAATTTTGAATCATGACGATCGGCAGTTGCGCCTGCTCTGCACAAGCGCCAAAATGGCGGCGCCCACAACACTGTCGGGGAAGAGAGTGCCGATACTCTAAGCGCAGCTCATTTATTGGCCCTACTTCCCGCGAACCTCCTTTCCCCTGTCTGAAACTGAAACTAAATATGAATAATACACCATTATTATAGCTTATTTAGTTTTAACCACCTACACATAATGAGAGCAGGAAGCGGCCGGGTAGGAGAAACGCGGGTTTTATGTGCGACTGTTCTAATCAACGTTAGTTCTAACCGTCTCAAAAAGAGAGAACGCGCGAGCTTGCGCTGGTTAAAAAAAAGACGGTCCAAAGAAAGGAGGCGGCACGCTGTGTTCTTTGTGATTGTGCGTCTAATTGCAAATTGTTGTGTTTATGTTTATACAGCCTGAAGTTAGTCTGCCTTAGTGGGCGTCTGGTGTCTCAGGCGTAGATGAGCAATTTAGCCAGTGCGTTACAACCGCAAACCTGGGGTCTTTAACGTGCACCACGCAGCAGTGATACACGACCGCACGCCGGTATGATGCTCTTCCAGATCGAAACTGGCAGGGGCGGGGTGGGTTCTGCAGCGCGAGCTTTCGCTCCACGTGCCCCGAGCTAGACATGCACCAACACCACCTGCATGCACTCGGCCACCGATCGCCCCCCCCCCCCCTTATATAAGTATTTGAAGATCGACGAAGCACGTCGATCGTCTCGAGGTAATGTAACGTAATAACATTATATAAATAATAAACGTATTGAAGGATTGAACGACTCAGTTTTTCAATTCTTGGATTGTAATATGGCGGTAGCCTATTGTACTTACTGTTGATGAAGAGCAATTTGAGGTGACGAGGTAATGATTAAATGATGAGGCTCCATAAGGACGACGATATTAGTGGGTGTCGAACCACAACGTACATTGCCAGACTTGTTTCAAGTATTGTATACCCAAATACCTTTCTTCAACCGCAACAGAATATGGTAGAATCAATGAGGATGCTGCTTTACAACTGTACGTGGAACAGGAAAACTGCAATGTGCAGAAGTGCGGCTTATTCGTTAATATGGAGGACGGATTTCTAGCAGCATTCCCTGATTGACTACTTGGAACAAATGGACTCGTTCACGTAAAGTGTCCCCGTTCCAAAAGATTCTTGAAGCCTACTGAAACCGGAAAGGAGTATGAGGCGAAAAATAAGAAAAAGGAGCCTGATGTGAAAGGTCCAAATCACCACCACAGCCTCTGCTACCAAATACAAGGGCAGTTACACAATACACAAAGAGAGTTTTGTGATTTCGTTATATTTACACTCAAGGGCATTGATATCCAACGTATTCAGAGGGATGACACCTTCTTGTCAACCATAGAGCCTTTTCTACTCAAGTTTTGCATGGAAGACACGACTTCCGTTGAAATTCCTCACGTAGATGAGTTGTCCGACCGAATAATCTGCCATTACTCCCGATCTGGGAATCTCTCGATCTTCATTCATGGCCATAGTATCACGAGATCGAGGGGTGTGGCTTTTCGTCCGCCGAACATTGCTTCGGCGGGTGTTTTTACCGTGTAAGATGAGACCGTCGCGTGCTGCTGGAACAAGAACCTGGCGATTCTTCACTGAACTGCTTCTTCCGTAAGCTTCAAGAGGGCTTTCTTCGTTTCGCACACCATCTGTTCTGCTTGCCCGTTAGTTCCAGGATGGTATGGTGCACTAATGTAATGCCTGATGTAGTTTGTTTTTTTTTTAAGGGGGGGGACTTGTTTATTTTTTTTGAAGCAAGATTTGGCGCGTAATCAGAGAAAATTATTTTTGGTAGGGCAGAAGTAGGGAAAAGAGAGCGTAGAACGTCAATGACGCGTTTGTACGGATCGTGGCAGGCATCGTGTAAACTTCCAACCACTTAGAGTACGCATCGACCATGACTCCGCAGATGCGGATACGTTTCGCCACCCACAGACTGAATAGTGGATCGGTTTCAGTTACAGTTCATGATGGCGCTGGACTCGAGGGAGCCTTCGACTCTTTCCACAAAGTTAGCCCAGGTGCCAGCACTTTTGTCGAAAGCGGTAAGTGTTCGAAACGTCGACAACGTCGGTAGCCACGTGCTGTGCTTGACACTGGACGCTTACCATTCGCTGAGAAGAAACTTGCTTGTTCGTCTGCCACGAGTCGTCCAATATCAGGTCATCACCGCTACTCCATCTCCCGACAAAACAGGTCGTCATTGTCCGCATGTCCATAGTTAGCAATCACGTGAACTTATAAATTCCCATACGCTCATAACTTGCCGTCGCTAAACGCCGTTGATTCATAGCGTCTTCATTGCAAATAAACGTCTTCCTATTTATTCTGATGGTTTTCATCATACTCCTCATAAGCTGTACTTACAACATTATATGTGTCGGTACTTCCGAAAATATTGCAACGGCGTTTGTTTTCTGGGAACTATAATGTAACAACCTTTACAAAATCTTCCGGATCCCGTGAAACACAGTATTTTGTTATGTCACTTTTCGGTCGTCATTATAATTGTAAGGTAAGTACCGTAAATCGCGAAGCAGTTTACTTGACGTCCGCTTCCATCGGTGTTTTGGAAGATTGAGTCTACTGAGCGTGCATTCCTGCAGAAGAAGTTTTCATTGAAAGAATATTGACACTTCAATCAACAATTGATTCCTTCTTGGTAAGATTTTTTGCGAATGCCCGTTACAACCGCCGAACCGCCTCTCCCCATATCAGAGAGCAATTTATACAAAGCCTGACATTCTCGCATACATGCGTTTGCTGGGCCACGCTATTGAGCCAGCTGAGCACAGCTGGCAGCGGCGCGAGCAAGGCCACGAGGGGAACGTGATGGTGCTCGAGCCATCCCACCGTGAACCAATGTTTCGGCCACCCCACGGGTGCGTGTCGCCATCTATTGGTTGAACTAACGCCTTGTTCAAGATGGCTGCCGTGGGACCGCAGCCTTAACCTTGACTGTCTATCACTCTTGTTTCACCTTTCTTATATTATTTTCTTGTTCCAGGGCATATTGCACTGTTTTTATTTTAACTCTATTTTTTTATATTTTTCATCTACGTGACTCGAAAATACGGTAAACGAGAAATGTGTATAGAATACCATAAAAAATAAAATATGTGGAGCGTCCACGTTTCCGCAGAGTACATTGAGAATGACGTTTTCTTTATGCGGAGGGCTATAGCGCAGATATTTTTTAGGTCTAAGCATACTCTTAGCCTTACCATTCGCCGAGTTTCCTCCATAGATTGCATTGATTGGATCACTCACGTACTTTAAGAGAAAGGAGAGGATCTAGGTCAGGTAGCAGTCTTGTACCTGAGACGCAAACGTTTTTTGCTAAGCTTGTTGCGCAAAAAGGACAAAGGGGTGACGTGCATTACTAACTTTGAAGGGTGCTCTAAATACAAGCATTTACAAGTTAAAAAACTTTAATGAAGTCAAGTTGCTTAGTGTCGGCCTCAAGGTAAATTAGTGTTGGGTCGAAATTACTAAAATGAAAAGGAAATGAGTAAACTACTAACTACATTTGAAAGTAGCGAATTTATATTAAAGTTCCTTTATTTATTTATTTATTTCAATACCTTCAAAGCCACAGGGCATTACAGAAGGGAGTGGGGCAAAAACAAAAGTACAAAAAATAGAATTCAACACATATTAGTTAACATAATAGTTTACAATGGCAGACTTGAATGCAGGAGCGTCTGTGATTGTGGCGATGGTGGTGGGTAGGTGGTTCCAGTCATTAGTAGTTCTTGGGATAAAAGAATCAAAAAAGAGCTTCGTGCGACTGAAAGGAACGTTGACTTTATGGTGATGATCATTTCGATGGGATACATACGATGGTTCAGAAAAAAGCTCTTCACTTAGATGCTGGTTGTGATGATACATTTTGTGAAATAAGGACAAACGAGATAATTTTCTACGCAATGAAAGATTCGGAAGATGTAAAGTTAGTTTCATGGAAGATACACTGGAAAAACGTGAGAAATTAGACAAAATAAAACGTGCGCCACGATTTTGTACGGATTCGATTTGATTAATTAGAAATTCATGGCCTGGGTCCCACACCGAACTCGCATACTCAAGCTTGGATCTAACGAGGGTCTTGTACAGTAGTAGTTTTAATGATGAAGGAGCCCTTGAGAAGTTGCGGCGTAAATAACCTAGCATGCGATTAGCGTTGTTAGCAATAAAATTAATGTGAGTTTGCCAGGAGAGGTCAGATGTTATATGGATACCTAGGTACTTGTACGATGTCACCTGTTCAAGAACAGAACCAATGTTATATTGAGGAAAGTTAGTACAGGCAGCTTTCCGTGAAATTCTCATCACTTTACATTTATTGGCATTAAGGCGCATTTTCCAGACGTCACACCAGTTAGTAATGGAATTAAGGTCAGTCTGAAGAAAAGACGTATCAATGTCAGAATGGATTACACGATAAATGACACAATCATCTGCAAACAACCTAATGGATGACTGGACATTGTTAACGAGGTCATTTATGTATATAAGGAAAAGAAGGGGGCCGAGGACGGAACCTTGCGGCACACCCGAACTAACAGGGCAGGGAAGAGAGTCTGAGTCGTTTGCAGATACAAACTGTGTTCTGTTAGAGAGAAAATTTTCGATCCATGCGAGAATGTTAGAGTCAATGTTTAGTTTTTTTTAATTTTAAACAGAGCAGTTGGTGAGGGACTAAGTCAAAGGCTTTCGAAAAATCAAGGAATATGCAGTCGATTGAAAGATTATTGTCTAGCGCAGAAAAAACATCGTTCGTGAAACAAACCAGTTGTGTTTCACATGAGAATGATTTACGAAAACCATGCTGACGATATGTGAAAAATGAGTTGGATTCAAGGAAGTTAACTAGGTTAGAATAGATGATATGCTCCAACATTTTACATGGGACACTAGTTAAAGATATAGGCCTGTAATTAAGAGGAGAGTGAGCATCGCCTGATTTAAACAAAGGCACCACCTTACCCACCTTCCAATCGCTGGGCAACAAACAAAGATCTAGGGACTGCGAGAAAAGTTTAGATAGTATTACAGAAGAGAGCATTTCAGTGTTCTTCAGAAATTTAGAATTAATCCCGTCAGTTCCAGATGAAGAAGAAACTTTCAATTTTTTTATTAAACTAAGCACACCAATGCAATCAATTATAACAGGATCCATAAGTGGAAAGGCTGCAAGATCATATTCAGGGCAAGAAACAAAAGACAGTGGCATAAAAGACTGAGAAAACACATCATTTAGTAAAGATGAACATTCCGACCTTGGAACTGAGACTCCATTATCGTCGACTAGCGATATCACACTCTCTTTTTGTCCACCAATTATATTCCAAAATTTCTTAGTGTCATTTGTCAATAAGGATGGTAGGGTATCATTAAAAAATATGTTTTTGGCTTTTTCCACTTCATTCTTAAAGAGGGTTGCAACATTCTGATACGCACACCACAAGTCAGGTTTATTGAACTGCTTTGCTTTACGGAACAGTCGTTTCTTTTTATTTCGCAGGTGCTTTAAAGAAACAGTAAACCAAGGGGTCCGGTTTTTGTACGGGATAATTCGTAGGGGTACGTATTTGTTTACAAGAAAATTAACTTTGACTTTAAAAATAGACCAATTGGATTCTATAGTGCGATTAGAAAAATTCTGCATATATTCGTCTAGAAATTGTGCCAATTCATCATTGATGGCAGGGTAGTTAGCTTTGCTGTAATCGCGTATACGTTTAGGCATACTCTTAAGGCGATGAGAATTGCCTTCAAGTGTGAAGTGAACAAAGCAGTGGTCACTCAGGCCTGGTAAAAAACTTAGAGAATGAACGAGGTCAGGAGTAGTTGTGAGGATGAGATCCAATATGTTCGAACTTGACGCGGTGACTCTGGTAGGTTGAGTTATTAACTGAGCGAAATTGAAATCTGTGCACAAATTTATGAACTCGGATGTTTCACCGGAAAGGTCAGACGGAACAGGGCACATACCAGACCATAATATTTTCGGAAAATTAAAATCACCTAATAAAAAAAGTGGCGAGTGCGGAAATCTTACAACAAGGCTGTTTAAAACGTCATGAAGTTGTGCACAGAAATTCAAGGAAGCGTTTGGTGGCCGATAACAGGCACAAAAGATCATGTCACGGTGATTAATGCGTACACACACGCATACCATTTCCAAGCATGATGCATGAGAGATATGATAAGAGTGCAGATTTTCTGCGACGGCTATTAATACACCTCCTCCCAATCTATTGACGCGATCAGACCGATAAATATTAAAAGTCTTCTCACACTCAAAAACTTCTTTGTTATCAATTTTGGCAGACAACCACGTTTCAGTTAGTATTATTACATCGGCGCTACACGTGTCGATTAATGCTGACAGTTCCTCTCGTTTGTTAACGACACTGCGGATGTTTGAAAAAAGAAAAGAAATTTTACTAACGGGAATTACGGTGTTACGTGATAGTTACGATAATGGTACTTCATTGTCTACGACATTACTCGAATTTTGGCTTGCGTGAGCAGGTGATTCCTTGTTGGCGTATAATTCACAGACACTGTCTGATGAGGGACAATAGATGAAGCATTTTCTGTTGATGTACAACTTGTTGTAGCGAATTGAAAACTGCTGATTACTAGCTTTCCCATATTCGAGCAGTTTCTTGCGCGAGGTTCGAGTGGAAATGCAGAAGTCCTCACCAACACTAAAACCAAGCGACTTCAACTTTGCCCTGGCTGCCAAAATAGAATCCCTGTCCTTTGAATTCGAAAACTTTGCAATTACCGGACGGCATTTATTGGGAAAGAACTTGCCCAACCTATGAGCGCGAGAGATCGCTTGATCAGATAGTTGCAAGTTCAAAGCAGACGAAACCACTTCAATTATTTGTTTTTCTGACTCAGCCCACGATTCTGATTGTTTGTCAGGAAAACCGTGGAAAATTAAGTTTTCACGCCGAGATCTGTCTTCATAATCATCTAAACGTCGACTTAGAGCGACTGTTTCGTTCCGAACGGCGTCGGACACCGCGCTAGCCACATAAAGGTCCGCGGAGCTGTCCGAGGCAGCTATTTTTTCTTCTACGACAGTAAGCCGATCGTTTATGCTGGTCATTTGTCTCTCAAGATTCAGCTGAATTTCCTTCACTTCATTTATTTGAGACAAGACCTCAGCGTGGTTTTTGTCCATTTTGCAATGTAGTGCCCTCAGCATCGACACTAAATCGTTAGAGCTTTTGCTGGGGTCCTCCTTAGGTGGGCCTGGATTCTGTTCGATATCACCCCCAAAAGCAATAGTTTCACAACATAAAGGCAATCACAAATAGTACCAAGAAGAACATTTGGGCATGGCAAAAGCAGCAGGTTAACATTGTTCGTGCGCTTACAATGCAACGAAGGGATTGGACTAACCTGCACGAGGAAATACAAGAGGGTTTGACGAGTCTGCATTCCTGCCGCTTGCACATGCCCACTGAAGTCCCAGGAAGACGGTCCGTGCTTTATAGGGTGCAGGAGTGTTGATGTCACTGACGATGAAGCCAAGGTAGCCGGGAAAAAGCACCGATGAAAATCGATGTCTTCAATCGACGAAGCCGGGCAGGATTGTTGCGGTGACGAGCCAAGCAGGGTCGGATGACTCTGCGAAGCTGACGACGTGCCATTGGAAGGCAGCAGCGAGCAAGATACGCAGGATGATAGCACCTGCACGAGGAAATACAAGAGGGTTTGACGAGTCTGCATTCCTGCCGCTTGCACATGCCCACTGAAGTCCCAGGAAGACGGTCCGTGCTTTATAGGGTGCAGGAGTGTTGATGTCACTGACGATGAAGCCAAGGTAGCCGGGAAAAAGCACCGATGAAAATCGATGTCTTCAATCGACGAAGCCGGGCAGGATTGTTGCGGTGACGAGCCAAGCAGGGTCGGATGACTCTGCGAAGCTGACGACGTGCCATTGGAAGGCAGCAGCGAGCAAGATACGCAGGACGATAGCACCTGCACGAGGAAATACAAGAGGGTTTGACGAGTCTGCATTCCTGCCGCTTGCACATGCCCACTCTAGGGTAACAAGAAAATACATTGGTTTTGATATTTCACCAAAAATCTGGCTAAGCATAAATAAAGCAATTTTATGGCTTATGTTTTCACCAAAATAACTGAACCTGCTTCTGCATGCTTTGTTGATTTTAATTTTTGTTATTTATTCAATGATGTACTGCGGATGTATATTTTCTACCTCAAGATTTTGCACTCTCTGAGCATGAATTTGAAGACCGCGCATCCTTGTTTATTATTCTTTTATGTAGAAAGGTTCGGGAAATCACTTCGGTTTCTCTAGCAATCTTCTAAACTTAGAATGCCTGCATATTCTAAATGTTGGGAGGAAATGCATTGCAAAATGTAGCCTTTGCGTTGTCTCTTAGCAGGCGATTCTTCAAGTACAGCATGAGCTTTAGCGCTGTACACATGAGCTTTAGCGCGCGTGCTGCATTTCGTTGCCTTCTTTGTTTGAGGATGCAGTGTGTAATGGCAACACCTCCAGTAGTGGGCGAAAGTTTTTTTTTTTTTTTTACATTGGGGGTAGCAGTAAAGTAACCCTTGCTGCCGAATGCGCAAATTTCTTCTCTGCCTAAGCTTAGGGACAGAAAAGAAGGGATAATCTCCAGAATAATCCCGCGACGACTCGGCCTCACTTGAAAACACAGTCGAGACACACCTTCGCCTCTCGCGTACGGTCCCGAGAGTTGCAGAGGCAGACGCCGAAGCGTACAGATTCATTAAAATCTAGCTTTCACCTTGGGTTGTCTTGACTGAAAGTCTTTCCCATCTGCGCAAATATCAGCTGATCTTCCGACAATTTTTTTTTGTTTTTCTGCGCGAATTTGATAGATAAGCAAACCTACAACTAAATTTTGAAACTAATTTGTAATTGAAGTAGAAGTTAGTCAAAAATGAATCTAAAGTAAACTTTTGAGTAAGGAAATAAAAATGTAATGAAAAGTTACTCTATTATTCTAAAAGTAATCAAAACTACAATATTTTGAATAAAGTAGTTTCGTTACGTACAGGCATTTCCAGAAATTACGTTTTTCGAAACTTCATCAAGCAACATTTGCGTCTCTATTTCTTGGGCACAAGCCTGATTCGATTCAAATCCTCACCGAACATTGACGTATTACTCCTTTCTGATACGAACTGGGCCATCGTTACAACATTAGCTCAGCAACTGGAACATGCAATAGAAGCTGCATTGGGAAATATAAGATGATTCAGAATAGTGCCATATGTCGAGATCAAAGCTTTCTCGTGGAATTTTATAAAGCACGAAGCAAATAATTTTTTTATTTAATGAAAGTGAACGTTGAATATATCACAACTTGTTTTCGAGAGTCTACAAAAATTAACGAAGTGTACGAAAAAAATGCAATATTTATCACTGGCAGACAAAAAGAAACTGACGAAAAGTGCGAAGTGTATACCTGTCTACTGTATGAACTTGAGTGACCAGGAGATATCAAAGTTAAAGGACACTGACACCCCTCTACCCTTCATACAATTTTATTTATTTTCTTGCGCGAATTTATACAGTGTCAGGAGACCATCCTATCACTATTCTGGTACAGAGTGAAGTATATTTTTAATGAAGCCAAAAACTCAACTGCTCGAAACCGAAACCGAAACCGAAACACGAGCACAGAATCTCATGGTCGGAAGTCGCGTAAGTACACACCGGACAGCGTTTTTTTTTTTTTTGAACTGATTATTTTGACGTTTATTTTCAAAATAATTTTGAATAATTTTTTGCACTTTCTAAAGACGTGAAGATATTGTTAAAAATAGTTTGACGTCCGCCGTCAAAATATTTATGTAATTATTTTGATGTCTCCAACTTAGAACTTGAGAGCTTCAAAGTCCGCACTAGGGAGCACTACCGGTCAAAGAATATCATCTTGCTTGCAGGCAGCGTCGCGGTTCATCCGCATTTTCCGAAAACAAATTATATGCAGTCGACTGCGGCTTAGATGGCATTTTGGGTGATACTGTCACGAATTACGACCAGACGAACCAATGAATAGCTGAGGAAACTGAAACGTGTAATAGTGCGATTTTGTGCCCAAAACAAAGAGGAAACAGGAGATAATAACAAAGTGTCGCGGACGACGAAGTCGGCGTAACAGCAGAATGGAACGCTGGGGAGAGATTGACAGCGGCTCGCAACACGGAGCCCGTTATGTACCCGCGTTGGCTTCTGGAACAATCGGCTTAGAAGGTTCGGCGACTAGAACATTCTGAACTCAAACAAGCAACAGGGTTCTCGAATTTACCAGAACATTAAACTAAAAGAAGAAATAAAATAGGCATAACTCCCTGAAATCTAATCCTGGGCCTCCGCGCGAGAGTCAAGCGCGATAAGCACTCGGCCACGCATGACTCGCTCGCAGACGCGCGTGGCATTACTCCCCCCCCCTTTAAAACGAGCATCGTCATGATGCCATGTGAAAGGAAAAAACAACAAAAAGGTAAATAAAATAATAGGCACATACAGAGGCTGGAAAAACACAGTGTTATCAAGCGCTGCCCGGTATCACAGTTCAGTCTTATCGTGAACAGTACCGCTTGAGGCGTACGAGGTGGACGACTTCAGGCTGTGGTGGGTGGTGTGGTCCTGTTCTTGTTCCGTCGGACATCACATTGTAGTTCAGCTCCCCGAGGCAACGAAATACCTAGTATGGTCCAAGGTACCGTTTCAGCAGTTTCTCACTACGGCCGCGGCGACGGATTGGCGTTCACACCCACACCCTGTCTCCGGCCAGGAAGTGGACGTCCCTGCGACGAAGGTTTTAGCCGCCCTCGTCAACGCGCTGCTGGTCTTGAATCAGAAGTCGGACCAGCTGGCGGATGTCTTCGGCCTGTTGAGCAAACATTTCGGAGTCGCCGCTCTTATCATTAGCAAGCTCATGGGGCAGCCAGGCATCGAGAAGGGTCGTTACCTTCACACCATGTACCAGCTTGAAATGTGTAAATCCAGTGGTCGCTTGAACTTCCGTATAGTGCGCGAACGTGACGTAGGGCACCACTTCGTCCCACGCCTTGTGCTCTATGTCGACAAACATAGAAATTATGTCGGCGATTGTCTTCTTGAGCCGCTCCATCAGCCCGTTGGTCTGCGGGTGGTACGCAGTGATACGACGATGGCTGGTTTGACTAAGCCGAAGTATTTCTTTAGTAGCATGCCAGAATGACCGGATCGAATCAGAATTGATGCCGTCTCGATCTGCTAAGGTTCAGTAACGCCGTTCTGGAGAGCGTCCGTTCTTCTGATGAAAACCTGTGGCGTGTCACTCGCTTGCTAACACTCGTGGCATGACCGGGTGTAGAGGTGGACGATTTTTGTGAGCTTGAGCCAGTAATACTTTTCACGAATACGGGCCAGTGTCCGGCTGTAACCAAGGTGTACGGATGTCGGATCGTCGTGCTATGCTTGATAGATCTCATCTCGAAGGTCGGTCAGAAATTACCAGCTGCCGAGGCGAGTTGTCTGATAACACAATTTTTTTAACAAGCCTACAAGTACTTTGAGCACGAAACGAACACATGACTTTAAAATTTATCATCGTGGCTTAGAGTAGACCAAATTCAATCAAACACGAAAACAAATATCTTAATTTTGTCCACAGAATTAATGTATTCAGATGGAAATCTAAATTTGATTTCAAAGCGAAATTCTGAAATGTGTTATATTACATACGATCCTATGTGTTCTGTTTCATGAAACTCTGAATTGGTATTTCCATCTGCAGAAAGTAAGAACGGAAATCTCACGATCGATCGGGATTTTCTTGAGACTTCAAAATGGGCTGCCTCACTGGATAAAAAAACACATATTATACCTTTAGTTCATTCACGCCTCACTAATGTCAGATTGTATGGGGAACCACAATAAAAACCAATATAGAAACCCTGCACATATCCCAGAAAAAGACCCTGCGCTTGGTCCAAAGTGCCCTGTAGCGGAGTTACTCCGTTCCGTTCTTTGGAAAGCACCGAATATTAACTATTCAAAATGTTATAAATAAGAAGTTACTTTTATTAATCTATGATCAGAACAAATTAGAACTCACTGAATTTTTCAGTACATATTTTTGGAAAGCTCATCCATACAACTTTCGGCACACGAGCTACAGAAACAAAAATACCCACAAACTATGGCATGCCAGTTAGTTTATCAAATACCTGTACTTCTAAATGTCGACCCTGCTCTCATGACCATTATTCAAGGAGCTATGTCTATACAAACTAAAAAAAAAATACATACCTGTTTTTTTATTGTCCCTTTAAAAGTAGCATTTTTTTATGTGCAACCATTCTTTGCAGGCTTAAAGAAATTTTTTGTCAAGACGGATGGCTGCCTGTACTATGCTGTAGTGTGTAGCCCCTTCGTTTTCCGTGTTTGTGCAGACATAAAAATTGATGTTCGTCGTTGTTTTTTGTCCAACTTTGGGGACAATCTTGATTTAGCTCCTTGTTTTTTTTACTTTGTATACAATGCTTTTTACTGCGTATAAAATTTTATGTTTAATCTGTGATTATCAAGTAGTTTTCGTCCTCTCTGAGACCTTCATTTCTGTCTGGCATGCTGGATTGTTTGCCCGTGGGAAAAGGGGGAAGGGGGTTGCCTTGTCAGGCATGCCGATGCCTTTTGTGGCGGATTCCAGACAACTGTATTCCACACGGTTGTCTGAATAAATTTTGATTGGATTTAAATGACTTTTTAGTTTGCGTGTTTTTTTTTTGTTGCTTTTGTCCTCTAGTAGATGAGAGTGAGTGAACTGACGGCGCTTCTCTAAGCAAGAGTGAGAGACTTGCGGAAAAAGACAACGATAGGAGTGAGTGGCGGGCGGAAACCAAGGGAATTTCAGCTGGGGCTGTTCCAAGCGTGACTAAATTGTAAACAGACGTTTTTCAATTTTTTTTTCTTCAGTCATGTCTACCTCATTCCCAATTGCGACCATCAGTGACCATTTGCTGCCTCCGTATCCGGGTACCGGCGCAATCACGACTTAAAGAAAAGCCAACCTCACCTGTTCTTTCGTCTAAAATTTCAGACAAGACTGTCCGTGCTTAAAGGGACAGTAACAACCCCCAAAACTTTTTTTTTTTTCATTTTTTGCCAGGCGCTTTATTATGGTGTCGGAGGACTACCCAATTAATATTTTGCAACAGAGTAGCGTATTATTTTAACAAAGCCAAAAGACGCAACTGTCTCGAAACCGAAACCGAAGTCCGCGGACGGAGGTCGGAGGAGTGGAGAGGATACAGTGGCGGAAGTCACGTGGCTACACCCGACCGTGCGCTTTTTTTTTTCCCCCTTTGCGTAGCAGACGACATTAGCCGCGCGATTCTTTTGCAGTTATGTTTGTTCCGCTCGCTGTTCTGTACTCCAAGATAAGTTGTTTCGTACATTGAGGAGTTGGAGATGGGTAGTGAGTGCCCGTGGTTAATTTTCATGATCGGCTCCGAAAAGAATACAGCCAAGATGTTGCGTGAAGAGCTGGCTCACATGTCCTGCGTCCGAAAAAAGTGGCATTGTGCGACAGAGTTTCCGAAAGATCAACGGGATCGGGACCAATGGCTGGCTGCAATTCCTGTAGAACATCTACGGGCACCTCGGAAAGCGGACGCTACCTGATTTATATGCTCCTTGCATTTTGTGGAAAGTGGTTACATTGAGTTCGCAGGTGGCAAAAACGAAATCCCATCCCATTTAATTCAGCGACGTTTCGTCCACAACATTTGTTTGTTTCTTCAGTGATAATTGTAAAAAAACAAAAGAAATGTAAACATAATAAAATGCCTCCCCCCCCACAAAAACAAAAGAGAAAACGCCAACACCGAGGATCGAACCCGGTCCTGCCGCGTGTGAAGCGGGCGCGTCGTTCCCACTGAGCTACTTGGGAATATCGCTGCTGGGGGATCTCTTTCCTTAGTAATAATTCAGCCCGTAAACTCTAAGTCCGAAAGTCTGCTGCGTCGATTTTTCTCTAGCAAAACGCACGGGTCAGAAGTCGGGAAGCACCATGGCATTTGCGACATTCGCACCTAAAGGTAAAGAAATCGTACGCGTGCATATTCAACGCGAAGCAGACACGTCGTGCGAAGTTTGCGCGAGCGATGTCTTCAGCCACGAGAAGGGAGCGACGGCTCGGCGACGTATTCGTGCAAATCAGCTTGGTGGTCGGGCGTGTCGTACGGGATGAATACCAATGCTTTGATCAGTCCCAGTTCTCTTTAAAGGCAGACAGAATTCGCCGGTACCGCGAACGACAGTTCTGAAGTAGAGGTCCCACGCCCGTCGTCCGCTGCCATCGCCGTCGACGTGAGTCCCACGATTCGCGAAACGACGCACGCACAGAATGCTTCCGGTTCGCTGTGGAACTTTTTTTTCAATCAACGTATTTGCAGATTTTTAGAAGCCACAAAAAATGGGTTTCATATTTTTTTCTATTTTTAATATTGAGTGCGTAGCCTTCAGTGACCAACGACTTCCATTAAATTTGGTGGCCGCATCGATACCTTGGAAAACGGCACGTGACCCTGGTAAAGAGAGTGAGCGAGACTCTAACCGGCCAGTTCTTCATCGGCGGTTTTCGGGCGGAAAGGAAACCGAATTTCGAGCCGCAAATTGTGTTCTGGGTAGTTGGGCTCTCATGTGTCGTGTACAGCTAAAAACCTCGGCGAGCATAAACACCCTGTCAGTGTCCCTTTAAAGCAGATGCGGTGACAGCGTGTCAAGATAAAGTGGAACGGAACAAGCTGATAATGGATAAAAGTAGCAAAAGTCTTGAGTTTTTTAGGGGTCAAGAGTTGAATGTTAAAACCGTGCGAAACGAAAATTTGAATTTGTGGCAGGGGAAAGTTTTGAAAGTTGTGTCAGCCGTTACATTCTTGGTGCTCGTAGGCGGTGTAGATCGGTTTTGTGACGGCGATTTACTCCGAGGTAAAGTAGATCCGCCTTGGGCCCCCTGGTGTGAAGTCTCGCTGCGTGAGGTAGAGACTAGCCAAGAAAGAACAAACTCAAAATTAACCGAGGTACGGCAGAGTAGAGGAAACAACTTTTCCTCGACAGAAAGTAGGCTTAGTAACTCCTCGGCGATCCACTAGAACCAAAAGAAAGCTTAACATATATGGCTACGCCTGATGTACCTGTGGTCCTGTGTAATATGTTTGGTGGTTGCGGAATATGGGGAGATAAAAGTGTTGTATTTGTAGCCGTGTAGTGGACTACGCGTGCGTGACGCTACTGTTACAAAAATGCGTATTGTTAGCATAGATAACACTCCCCCGGGGAGGGAGGCTGTCTTCTTTGTAATGCCAAGTCGGTAGTAATAAACCGGTTCTTAACCACGCTTGGTTTCCGCATTTTAAAAGAATAAAATGAAAGAATAAAATGAAATGAAACATGGTCTAAGGTCAAGCTTCTAGTGCCAGAGCGCAGGATGTTTTAAGGTTTAAAGAAATAAATGTCCAGCTTTGTCATCCTCTTAGCTTCAACCTAGTTTGCAGTGATTGGCTTTCCGAAGTGCTTTAAGGGAAACAGCAGATCCGTATCGTTTGAGACTGTTGGTTTAGCAGTCCTGTAACTTCAATGCTAACGTTTCGTTCGTAAGCTGGCGATGGACAAAGTGACAAACGATTTTCGCTAATGTATCCTTCAGATGTGCCACTACTAATACCCCTGTGGGTTGGTGTTCGCGTTTTAGACTACAAAAAAAAAAAAGACGTCCGACTCCTTAATGACAACCAACCGGTTCTGTTTATTCTGTTTCGCAAAGGCAGTCGTTCTTTATGGGGGCATCTCCGAGAGGAAGGTTGTTCCCGGAACGGGCCGCTGTCGCCTCGGCTTCGCCGTTTCCTCCGCGCCCTTGTCTTTTCTGGCGACTTTAAAAAGCGCCGCTTTCGGCTAGCACGCGTGCATGTTGCTCGCTGCTCGGAGTTTGCGGGACGCTTGTCGTCGCCTGTGTAATCGAAATCTGCGGGTGGTGGCGAAGACCGCCACTGAAACCCGCTTCCGCCCTTACTTTCCTGGCTTCAGAATTGAGGTCGGGTGACAATAAACACATTCGAACAAAATTGGGGACTACGTCACAGCCCGGTATTAGGGAGTTTTCATAGACCGCGTTTCCCCTCCGCTAAGGACTTTGCAATAAAGAAACCGCAACTGCGCCTGCGCGTCGATGACCTTGACTGTAGAGTCTCGGGTATCGTAGCGGGTTGTGGAGAGAATTGAAGGACGGCAAAAACGGTTTACAGAAACTCTCTGTTTACATCGGGAAATCGTTCCGTTTCCTCTACGCGACGGAGGTGAAGTGAAGGCTGAAGGGGTAGCCGGGGAGTCAATGAAAGCGGGTTTAATGCGGTCGACTGTGATCAATTGCTGTTAGTCGTTGACAGCTAAGGTCATTGTCTTTAGCGCGGGTTCCAGTACTTTAAACGGGCCGTCGTACGCCGGTGTCAGTCTTCTTGGCCAAATTGCGGCGGACAGAAGGCATGGGTGTACGTTGCCAGGTCTTGGGACACGACAACATTGCGCCGAAAAGGAGCTTTGGGATGAGTGGGCTGCAGTTGCTTTAAAATGTGTCGCAAACGATTCATGTAAGAGCACGACGATTGGACGGCTTGTCCATCCCCAGGAGTAAAGAAATCTCCGGGTAGGCGTTGGGTTGTGCCGAACACGAGCTCAGCCGACGTGTAGCCTATGTCGGGTTTGAATGCGCATCTCACGCCGAGAAGTACAAGAGGCAGATGCTGGAGCCAATGCGTGCTCTTCTCCTGTGTTGTGAGTGAGGCCTTCAGCTGTCGGTACAAATGTTCCACCATTCTGTTAGCCGAAGGGTGGTAGGCTGTCGTCCGGATATGTCAAGGGACGAGAAGCTGGGCCAAAGCGGTGAACAACGCGCACTCAAACGGCCTTCCGTGATTGGGGGTGATACTAAATGGGCATCCAAAGCAAGATGCCAAAAGCATGATAAATGCCTCCGCGCCGGTTTTGGTGGTGATGCTCGAGAAAATGATTGTCTTTCGACATCTTGTGTGCCCACCCACGCAGGGTGGCTGTAGGTAACCCCCTGGCATGATGGCAGGGTACCCTCCTGCTCCAGGTGACCGTGGTCGAATCGGGCGTCGGGGAGTGCGAAGCGTTCAAGCGGGGTGATGTTGTGACTCACAACTTTGGTGCGCGGGCAGTGTGCACAACTTCTGGTCCAGCGACGTACGCCAGTTTTTATACTGGGCCATACATAGCGCGCTGTGACCAAGCGCAGCGTGCGGCGAATCCCGGTGTGGTGTGGGTTGTGCAAGGCCTCGAGAACCGCTCTCCAAAATGAAAGTCGTACGAAGCGACGGGGGTGGCCGGTGGACGTGTTGCAGGTGATCATGTACGAGCCCGATTACAAAGGAATGTCGCTGATCGTCAAGAACGATTCATTTTTGTGCTCTGTCAACATGTAGGGATCGTCGCGTTGTTCTTGAACCATTTTTTCTAAGTCCAACGTGAGCGGGCTGGGGGGACAGAGCCGCTACTCGTGAAAAAGCGTCCGAAGCAGAGTTCTCGGATCCTTGAAAGTGTTGAATGCCGACTGTAAATTTGGAGATTAATCCCAACTGTCGAATCTCACGGGCAAAATAGCTGGTGTGGATGCCTCTGAAGGCAAAGGTGAGAGGCTTGTGGTCGTTGAGTATGTGAAACGCGCTGCCTTCCAGAATGTGCTGGAAGTGCTTCACACAGAAAAAATTGGCCATTAACTCTGGTTCCAATGTGCTCTACTTGGACATTTGTGGCTTTATTGTTTGCGAGTAGATTCCAGAAGGTGTCAATCTCCTTCTATGTGTTGCTGTAGGAGAGCGTCGGCAGCGCTAGCTCAGGCATCCGTCATCACACGAAATTGGGCGTCGGCGCAGGGGAGAACGAGGACGGTTGCCTCGACTTGGGGCGCTTATTTGGACACTTGGCGAAAAAATCGTTGAGAAATCCGGTGGCCGTGATTGGCCGGCGCTTCGCTTGACCTTGGCGCGGGCCAATTGGGGCCGCCGGATGTCTCGCCTAGTTGTGTGCCCAGTGTCCAGATTAAAGCCCCAGGGCGTTCTTGGCTAGCGACAAAGCAGACGCCATTGCGTCGAACCATTCGACTGATGAATTGTTGTTTTTTTTTTGGTGCGCAGAATAATTGGTTAGAGGTTAAAGAATTCGGGCACAGAGAGGGTATGAAGCGCCTGTGGAACTTCAGACGGCCAAGGTATTCGCGGAGCTTCAGCAGTGACGTACGCTGCGGAAAGTCGTGCACCACTTTCACCATGTCTTGTAATGGCCTGATGCCGTCTGATGTTACACGATGGCCAAAAATTCGATAGCCGAGACACCGAATACGCACTTGCCTGAGTCGACAGCAAGGCCGAAGGGCGGGAGGCGCTCGAAGAGGAGTTGGAGGAGTTTGTGTTTCTCGGCAAATGAGCTCGCGATGAGCAGATCGTCGAGGTAGGCTCACACGAAATCCAGGCCTCGGGCTGCTTCGTTCACGAAATCCTGGAATGTTCGGATGGCGTTTTGCAACAAACATGGCATACGCACGTACTCGTAGAGACCAAATGGCATTATAATTGCCGGCTTGGGAATGTCGGAGGGCTCTAGTGTGGTATGGTGCTACGCCTCAACCACGTCGATTTTGCTGAAGATGGTGTTGCCTGCCAGGTTTCTGGTGAAGTTCTGGACGTGCGGGAAGGAACACAGGTCGGGGACGGTGTGGACGCTGAGTGAACGGTATTAACCACTTGACCGCCAGTCACCAGCGATGGATTTGGGGAAGAGGTGGAGGGGTGACGGCAGTTGCTCACAGAACCAGTACTGATTTCCAGTTGCGGCATGTGGCCAAATTTAGGGAGGCCAACAGTGAGTCGTTCGTCGTTGCGACGGCAAGGCTGCGTGAACGTGGGACCAAGTGTTCGGTCACGATATGATCTGTGACGGAGTGCCGGACCGTTTCGTCGAAGTTAGTAGTTCTCGTTTTTTTAGGAAACGTAGTTAACAATTTCTCGAATGTTGAACTAGGAGCGCAGGACCTTGCCTCTGAAACAACGTAGGATGATGCGATGCCTTTGACTATGGGGCGAGTAATTGTGTAAACCAGGTGACGAGAATGCATGTACATGCTGAGAGTGATGTGGCTGAGAAAATGGGTTACCAGAATAGTGATGCGATTGCCCTCTACAATAAACACCCGCAAATGTCCGCCGTAGGTAAAAGTTGATGACGAGGAAGCATTGACCATATGTGGAAAATGAAACAACTTTTGATTACTTGAGGTGGGCTGTGTGAACGAGGCGACGCTACCCCATAGGGATGCTAGAATAACACGCTGACCTGCCGCGCGTACAGCTGGCGAAGCAGGCAGCATGGCCGTGGTCCAACGGTTATCGTGCTTGCCTCACACGCGAAGAGCTAGGGTTCGATTTCTGGAAGCGCCGTGTTTTTTATTTATCCTTTCTACTTGTCATTTTCCAGTTCAAGAACGTTCTCGTCTCACCTATGTTCTACGCGCCGAACGTTCCTGAGCCGAATGTTCCAGAAACCAACGCCGGCGAAAAAGGTAGTCCGCGAGCCGCAGTCCGTCTCGCTCACGCGCTCGATCCTGCTGTTTTGCCGACATCGACGCCTGCGTCGCTAACTTACACTTTGTTTTGGGAACAAGTCTGTCTCATTAAACGTTTAGTTCCTTGAGTTATTCTTTACATCATAATTTGTCATTCCTGACATTTTGGTGGACGTGCGGGGTATTGCATTCTATGCCCGTTCAGCGTACCTCTGAAGACATCCCTGCCAAGCGGCGTTCTCAGCCAAGGAAGGTACTCTTCACCGAAGAAGCCGAAGCGAAGAAGATGTCGTACCAGTCCCCTGAATTAGGTTTTTTGCCCGAGAACCGAAGATCTCGAACATGACCACTCCCACCGTCTTCGTCCTGCCCGTCGAACCCCGTACACTGACGCCTTTCCACGGGGAGGTCCGCGAGGGCATTGAAGACTGGCTGCGACACTACGAACGTGTAGCCCACCACAACGGATGGACCACTGAGCAGTTCCTCCACAACCTTTACGTTTCGCTTCAAGGCACCGCAAGGCACTGGTTTGAAATTCCCGAAGCCTCCTTCACTACATGGGAGTCCCTGTGTCGCCGAACCTTAAGAGGACGTTCATCAACCACCACCGTCGCCAACGAGCAGAAGACTTGCTTCAAACAAGGGGGAAGAGCCCCAACAAACGCCTGACCAGCTTTGTTGAGGATGTACTGCGTCTAAGTGCCCGAGCCAATCCGGAGGCCGCCGAGGAAGAGAAACTCGAGTCCTCACGCGTGGCGTCAAGGCAGAAATTTTTGGAGGTCTGGTTCGCAATCCCCCGACGACCGTCGATGCTTTTGTGAGTGAAGCCCACCAGCACCCAGCGCGCACTGACGGCCCGAGCAGGCCACTACCACCGACTCGCCGTCGCGCC